>PVIY010008538.1:9373-76675 GCA_004026745.1 Myrmecophaga tridactyla
GGCTCATGTAAATTTAAAAATATAATAGGATTCATTATGTGTAGAAATGGTGGAAAGATCATTTCTTGATCTTTTGGCTAAGATCAAGGGTAAAAATAGGGGAGAATTTATTCTCTAATCCTCTTCTTTTCTTATTGTATATAATATATACTTTATGGTGTATCTCTTATTTATTTAGATCTAATATATTATAATCTTTTAGGTCATACAATCTATAGATTGTAATAAGTCTATTTCTATCATAATTCATTAATTCATATTTGAACACAATTATATCATATAAGAATAATGACAGTTTTGTGTTTTCCTTTCCAATCATTATCATTTTTTATTTCCTTCTATAGTGTGGCTGCAAAAAGTAATGCATGTGGCATGCCAGAGTCTGTATTCTTCGTTCAAAAGCTGGCATCCCTGCTTTATTAACAATCTCAAACAGAAAGTTTTCAGTATTTCATAAATAAATGTTAAATATTTCCCAATTAGCTTAATGTTTATCATAAGTTTTACAGATGTCATTTATCAGGTTAAAAGAATTATCTCCTATTTCTAGATGGCTTGTAGTTTTCATCAAGACTAAATGCTGAGTTTTACCAAATGCTCTTCTGTCTCTATTGAAGTGATTACATTTATTTCTTCATTCCTAAAGTGCTGGATTAGATTAATTCATTTCTAAAGAAACTAATCACATATTTTTGGTATGAGCTCAAGATCAAAATGTTTTTTTAATTTTCAACAGGCTGCATTCGGTTCCATAAAGTTCAGTATATTTGTATCTATGTTCAGGATTTAGATTGACCCATGATTTTTCTTTCTCATGTTGTTCCTGGCATGCTTAGTATAAAGCAATTGTCAAAAGGTGGAAGTAACCCAAGTGGCCACTGACTGATGAATGAATAAAGAAAATGTGATATAGGCATACAGTGGAATATTCAGCCAACAAAAAGAAATGAATTCCTGATACATGCAAAAAAAATGGATGAAACTTGGAGATCATATAGCATGAAATAAGCCAGACAAAAATGACAAATATTGTATTATCTCACTTTTTAAAAATAATTAGAATAAGCAAACGGGTAGGGTCAGAATCTAGAATATCGGTTACCAGGGGATGGGGTGGGGATTGGGAATGGGAAGTTAAGGTCTAAAATGTAGGGGATTCCTATCTGGAATAGTTGAAATGCTTTGGTAATAGATGGTGGTGATGGTAGAACAACATTGTGAATGTAATGAACAGCACTGAAATGTAGATCAGAATGTGATTAAAAGGGGCATGTAGATTGTATACATGGTAACAGAATGAAAAAATTTTAAAAATACATGTAACCACACCACACAAACAGCGAACTATATGTCAAACTATGGACTTTATTTAACAGTATAATTAAAAATAAGCTATAATCAAGTATAACATATTTTACACCAATATAAGGTGTTAATGTAATTTGGTATATGGGAATTCTGTATTTTATGCATAGCTGTTATTATTTAATAAAGAAAATATTCTCATTTTGTTCATATATCATTTACCTGATTTCTTTAATTTCTTTGTCCATGTTATGATTTAGTACTTTTAAGATATTGAAGAAAATTTTCAAAAGTCTTTGATACTTTGCCAGATTACTTCAAATCTGTAACTGGTTTTCAGAGCTCTGAGAAAGATGGGGTTCTGCCATTTTTTGCTTATTGCTTAATGCTTCTGTGTGGGGAATGAAGCACTGTAACAGCTCACTCTACCATTGTTTTGGTTTGCTAAAGGTACTGGAATGCAATATACCAGAAATGGGCTTTCTTTTACAATGGGGATTATTAGCTTACAAATTTACAGTTCTAGGCTGTAGAATAGAGGGATTAAATACAATCCCTTTACTCCATCTTGGACACAAATGAAAGCCAATAATTTTCATCTACCATATTAAATAACACATGATTATAATGCATTTAAGATGCATTTGGGACTTAGAATACATCAAAATGTCCCAGTTAAGGCATCAACAGGATGATACCTACTCTGAAGATAGGCTGCTGGCATCTGGGAGTTCCTCTGTCAGACAGCAAGGCACAGGGCTGGCATCTGCCAGTCTGTCATTCCAGGGTTCATTATTTTCCACTTCTGGTTCCAGTGTCCTCCTCTCTGAGTTTCGGTGGGTCCTCTCTTAGTTTCTCCAGGGTTTTTCCTCTCTCAGCTCTCACAGTTTTTTCTGTCCTTTATCCTCTCATAAAGGACTCCAGTAAAATGATTAAAACTCACTTGGAATGAAGGGGGTCATATCTCAAATTGAAATAACATAACTGAAAGGTCCTACCCACAATAGATCTACACCTAAAAGAACGTGGCCTTTTCTGGGTATATAACAACCTCAAACTAGTGCAACCATCTTGGTGATATCATGCAATTTTCTTTTAAAGAGATCAATAATCATGGAAAAATGTAGATTATATTCACCTACATACTTATCATTTATGATGTTCTTCATTACTTTGTAGAGATCCAAATTTCCATTGGATATATCCATTTCCTTCTGTCTACAGGACATCCTTTAGTATCTTTTGTATTGAAGGCCTGCTGGTGATTAATTGGTTCAGCTTTTCTATGTCTGAAACAGTGATTTTTTCTACTGTTCCTTTTGTGTAGTTCTTTCCTCAGTCAGATAGAGTCCTCACTAGTTTGTGCTGATCAATATTCAGCTGAAGAAAGATGCCAGGGAGCCCTTGCTTCACTTTTATAAAGCTCTTTCTTGATGTACTTTTTGTTCCCTTTCTGGCTGTCTTTCCTGAGATCTCTGGCTGACTTGACCTCCTCAGACTTCCAATTCCATCCCAGGGTGACCGCTGGTCATTTCCTGGCTTTCCCCATCCTGCACTGCAGCCTGAAAACTTTCTCCAGGCTGTATGTAAGGTAACTACCTCACCTCACTTGTTCCATGTGTTTCAGGGATCACTAAATCACACAGCCTTATGCTCAACATCTGAAAACTGTTTCCATATATTTTTTCTGGATTAATTGTGGCATGAAGTTAAATACAATCCCTTTACTCCATCTTGGACAAAAAGGAAAACCAATAATTTTCATCTGACATATTAAATAACACATAATTATATGTATTTAAGATGCATCTGGGGTTTAGAATAGATCAAATGTCCATAAATGACAACCAGTTAGTCTATTCTATACCAAGATATTATTTCTAGCCATTTAAAATATTTTCTTGGGATTTTTCCCCCTAAATTATCTCATAATCTCTTACTCTTTCACTTTATCCCTCTTAAAATTGAGACAAATTGATTAAGTACAGTGTGTTGTTTAATTCATCAGTAAATTGGGATAATAATCCCTACTTCTCAAGGTTGTAAATATCAATAAGATAATATTTGTAAAATGTTTAGTAACTGAGCAACAGAATATTCCTAATTAATAGGAACTGTTAGAAAGAAAATGTTTCTCAGGTGGAACATTGATATGAAGGAGAAAGAAATCTCTTTCTGGAACTGAGCTTTGGGAATCAGGACATCTAGACAAACTCTCTTGGCTTATGACATTAGGAGATATTGCTGCCCTCCCAGAGGAAGCCTGAATATGGAACTATGGTCTTCCTATGTTTTCCTCTTGACTCCAGCATGCAAAAGAATTGGGCCTAAATTCCAGAAGATGAATAATTTTTGAACTAAATTTTTTAGATTCTTTATAACTGTACTACTATTTTTATTGCCAAATAGTACCGGTATTCTATCTTTTACTATTTTTATTACCTTTATAAATAAAAGTCTTTCAAACTTCAGTGGCATATTTTGGCACCATAAAATTTCTGAATCTAGAGAGCTGTGATGCATTTCTGATGTCCAGCACAGACTTGCTTGCTGCTCTTAACAGCTTCTCCCATATTGGTCCATTGAGCCGGGATGAAGCACTCATCCGCCTGGTCCATGGCATGTGTCGGGGAGCCAGAAGCTATGGACCCCGGGCTGCAGCCACCACCTCAGATAGTCTCCAGAGCTAAGCACAGCTCTCCCCATCCACCACGCAGATCCCCCAAGGAGAGGGCCCGCAATAGGGGCATGGGCAGCTGGAGCCCCCGGTTTCCTATGCGGCACTCTAGATCCCTCCCACCAGGCACGAGATCGTGCACATCCGGAGATCGATCTGGAGGCGCTCTTCAATGCAGTCATGAATCCCAAGACAACCAACGTGTGCACCAGACCTTGTCCAAGAGGCTCCAGAAACTACCCGACTTCTTTTTTAAGCCGTGGAAGCCCAAATCCCACTCCCAACAGGTCAGTACCGATGCAGGCATTCCTCAGCATGTTCAAACTCATTCCTCTCTAGCATCCCTGCAGCTGGGTGCAATTTCTCTTAGGTCAGTGACTCCCACCGGAGTAGTCGCTAGTCTAGCAGTTGCACCTATTGCTCAACACCTTTGACAGTTTTCTTTTGAGATTCCTGATGTATCTCAGTCTGGGAGATGGCAAAGAAGTTTTCAAGTCAGAGATAAATTCACACTGATCAGACAGGATATGGAAGGTCCACAGACAGGCCATGCTCTCTCAGGTGCACAAGATGGCTCTCACCAGTGCACCAAGCAGAATAGGATGAACTCAGCCTCCGGGCCTTTTTCTGATGGATGGGAACAAGCCATGAATCAGTATGGAGAAATTTACAATATAAACCATAAGAACAAGACCAAGATGAATGGTGTTGATGAAATGAATACATGAAATACTATCAATCAAAGCACCCTACCCTCACAGGAGAGGCATTTCATAGACTACCTTGAAGTCATTTCTAGGACAAATGTGGACCTTGGAACCCTGGAAGGAGATAGAATGACCATAGCAGAGGAGTCAATATCAAGTCTGTAGAAAGCTTTGAGTTTTGACACCCTTAATGACATGGAATCTCTTTTGGTTGCCACAAAAGCTTTATAAAGAAAGCTTTCCTACCTGGCTATAGAACACTCAGGTAGACTGAATTCTAAAGCTGTGAAGGATTTAAGGAGATCATATATATGAAATTCCCAAATAAGCCAGTTGCAATCTTACGGCTGATACAGAAAAAGATGAACCAACATCCTGCAAGATTCCTTCATCCACTCTTTTGCTCTTCCTTGTCCATTGCTGCTGCTAATATATTGCTAACCTTTCACAGTTGTCTTAAAGGAATTTTTCTTTAAGAAAAAAAAAACCTCTTTTGTTCTTTTGCTATTATAACTACCGCTCATTTGAGAGGCTAGGGAAAGTGAGACTGTTTGAGTGATGGATGCCACTCTTTTTGCCTGGTTAGATGTTCACCAATCATCTTCACTAAATACTCAGAGTTGGAAGTCAAATGCTTCATGTCATAGAATTTAGTTAGTTCAAGCAGTTGTTTCTTTGCTGCTTTTGGCCCATGGGGAAACATGATTTACTAGCCAGGAAATCCAAAAATGTTGCATCCGATATTAAGTACTTAGTGTTGATTTGAAGAGCTAGTTGAACCTAAGGTTGGAGACTATTTTCAATTTTCTTTTCATCCTAGTGCTATCATTAGTCACATAGTGACCTTTATTTTATTTTAGGGACTTATAAAGTATGAGTTTATTTTCTTAGAAATACACTTATTGCCACATTATCTATGCATGTTTTGTTTTCTTTTAGGGGGTTGCTTGGTTTTGTTGGAATCTAGGCAAGCTGAAATATTAGTGAATCTCTTTACAGTTGTAGCTTGGGAAGTTTACTATAGTTCTTTTCGTGAAATCTACATTTCCAAGTTTTTAATCTGTCTTATTTAAGCCTTGATTATCTGCTCTCTGTATATACTCACACACACACTTAAAATTTTTATGACCATATAATAGCAAAATATATAATATTTTTAGGTTTCCCTGGTTTTAAATTTATTTTAAAATGGTAGCTTTGAATGCATGCATTTAGAATACATAACTAATAGTTTATATTTCAGAGATAGTTTAAATCTGGTTGGGGTAGTCTGTAGGTGTTTGAGGTAGTTTAGTGTTCTAGAAAATGCTATTATTGTGGATGATGTCTAGAATAGTATCTTCTGGGCACACAATAAATGTTATCTGATGAATTGGAAAGGAACAAAAAAGGCTTTATTTTCCCTTTGTTATTCCCTTGGACTAATTTTAAGTCTTGATGGGAAATCATTGAGTAGACTCATAATGTGCATGAAAGAAGTAAGTGACTTTCATTTAGCTTTGGAAGTTTGCATTTGAAGTAAATTCCAGATTTGGAAGTAAATATTACTGCATTAGTTCTCATTTGTAATAAATGTATTAAAGACTAGATCGAAAAATTGCCTACAAAGTTTTTCTTTCTTACAAGACTTGCTCCTGCTTCTATATGCTGAGAGTCAACCCTGGGCAGTGTATAGAATATTGCAAAGGCATGAGTTAGCTGGCAGAAGGGGTCAGATTAATAATTGTATATTGGTAGTTGATTTTAGCAAAGAAATAGAGATAATTATGAGTATGATTTTATTTTTACAATATGAGATATAACAAAAGTTTATGTCTGTGCGAGTAATAATGGTTTCCAAGGAGTACTTTTTTTTAGACCAAAATGTGGATGAATCAACTCTTCAGTATAAGCTATGATGTAATAGTTGGTTATGAATTTTAGTGGTACCAGCTAGCACCTCTGTAAAGGGTTCCTCAATTTTTCTAGGATAAGCCCTTATTTTCAAGTGTTTATAACAGATATATGAACTCTTTCTGGCTAAAGTTAGTATGAAAAACCCAAAATAAAAGTACTTTGGCTATGTGATTATAGAGGAGTTCAAAAATTGAAAGTAAGAAGTTTTATATTAAATACTTTCAGTGTCAGAAAATTTAATCTCTGTATCATATAATAGACTCTATGGTTTTTATTCAGAAAACAATACAGAGATTAAATCTTGAATTAAGTCTGGGGAAAATGGCCACTGTGCAGATGCATTAATTTTTAGAGCAATAATGAAATTCTACTTACAATGCATAGTTGAGTATATGGATAGTACAGCATGCTATTATTTTAATGTGCAGAAGATTGAAGCTACCTTAACGGAATGCCTACAATTTTCCACCAAGCCACAAATTAGGATTTGCATTTTACATATGATCAGAGTAGCCTGAGATTTGGGTAAGGGTGTGAAGGTAGGGAGGGAGTGAAGACTTAGTGGGACCTTAATAGATAAATTTATAAGCTTATTTCTCTTTATTGAAAAATTTTCTTGCATCGCACTCTCATTAAAGGCAGTTGTTCCTAAAATTTCAATCACTTAAGTGCACCTACAAAACAAGAATATGCACGTTTGTCCCCCCTCGACTTTAATTTACCTAGTTATACCTTGATGTTGTAGCAATACTGTGGTACCTGACAGTGCTTTGATTTTACCATACCTTCTTTACTGACCCCAAGCGTACTTTTGAGTTTGAGTTACAGCCTTATGTGGCTATTCTTGTTGTATGTACTTGTTCCTAATGCAAAAGTGACTACTTCTTGGTTGTATTGCATAACATTGGGGTAAAACTTTAACTGAGTATTCTTGAATTGCCTTTACAATGAACTAGTTTATAATCATTAAAGGAATTCTGAATCTAAAATACATATGGAAGGTACCTTCAGAAGAAGCTCAGGTGGACACAGTTGGGGACCACATTTCTTCACCTACCTAGAGGGGTGTGGTATGTATAATCTGAACAGGGTGGCATTGTATTTAATAGCTTGACTTCTGAATAATACTTGGCAAAAACTTTAGCTTGGCCAAATACTAGCTAAATTTCCTTGGAACAAGTTATTTAACTTTACTGTTCCTCAATTTGGTGGATATAATAGAAACTAATTCATATAGTTGCTAGAAGTTTGATGAGTTTAATACATGCAAAGCACACAGAACTGTAAATAATATATAATGATACTTTAATTTGTGTTTGCTATAATGAGTTTACTAAGGACGGTGTCATATTTCAACAAGAGGTATTTTTTTTTCACTCTTTGTTGAATTTTACTGAAATCAGAAAGTGATTCATTTGATAACCAAAGACCCTAAGAGGTGACATAGAATGTTTTTTTAAAAAATATTTTTATTGACAAATCACACACACACAGTCCATGCATGATGTATAATCAATGGCTCACAATATCATCACATAGCTGTGTATTCATCACCATAATTATTTTTAGAACACTGCATCACTCCAGAAAAAGAAAGAAAAAGAAAAAACTCAAACATCCCTTACCCCTTACCCCTCCCTCTCATTGACCACTAGTATTTCAATCTACCCTTATGCCCCCTATTATTTATTTATTTTTAACCATATTTTTCTACTCATCTGTCCATACCCTGGATAAAAGGAGCAACAGACACAATATTTTCACAATCACACAGTCACATTGTACAAGGTATATCATTATATAATCCTCTTCAAGAAAGAAGGCTACTGGAACACAGTTCAACACTTTCAGGTACTTCCCTCCAGCCACTCCAATACACCGTAAACTAAAAAGGGATAAACTATATAATGCAAAAGAATAACCTCCAGGATAACTGTGCTTGTTTGAAATGATGTGTGCCCCCTAGAAAAGCCATGTTTTAATCCTAATCCCATTTTGTAAAGGCAGCCATTTCTTCTAATCCTTATTCAGTATTGAATGTTTGAAGCTGTAATTAGATCACCTCCCTGGAGATGTGATTTAATCAAGAGTGGTTGTTAAGCTGGATCTGGATTAGGTGACGATGTCTCCACCCATTTGGTGGATCTTGATAAGTTTCTGGAGTCCTATAAAAGAGGAAACATTTTGGAGAATGAAAGAGATTCAGAGAGAGCAGAGAATGCTGCAGCACCACGAAGCAGAGAGTCCACTAGCCAGAGACCTTTGGAGATGAAGAAGGAAAACACCTCCCGGGGAGCTTCATGAAACTGGAAGCCAGAAGAGAAGATGCTAGTAGATGATGCTGTGTTCACCATGTGCCTTTCCAGATGAGAGAGAAACTCTGACTGTGCTCACCATGTGCCCTTCCACTTGAGAGAGAAACCCTGAACTTCATTGGCCTTATTGAACCAAGGTATCTTTCCCTGAATGTCTTACATTGGACATTTCTATAGACTTGTTTTAGTTGGGAAATTTTCTTGGCCTTAGAACTGTGAACTAGTAACTTATTAAATTCCCCTTTTTAAAAGCCATTCTGTTTCTGGTATATTGCATTATAGCAGCTAGCAAACTAGAACAATAAGCTCTCAACTGTCTGAAATCTCTTAGCCACTGAAACTATATTTTGTCTCATTTCTCTCTTCCCCCTTTTGGTTAAGAAGGCTTTCTCAGTCCTTTGATGCTGGGTTCTGGCTTATACTGGGAGTTCTGTCCCATATCGCCAGGGCGATTTACACCCCTGGGAGTCATGTCATGTGTGGGCAGGAGGGCAGTGAGTTCACCTGCTGAGTACACAAAGCGTATTATACACCAACTTCTCATTTCTTAAAAATTAAGGAAGACTCCCAACCACCCTACTTGCATGAGGGTCAGGTTTTCCATGAAGAAATGATCAATAGGCAATTAAGTTGGTTGTGATGGTCTGGGCCAAAACATGGAAAGTGTAATGCCACTCAAAAAAAAAAAGAGAGGTAAATCCTATGAATGTAATCACAATCAAAAAACATTTTTGCTTTAGGGAATGTATATTCCTTGCTAAGAACAAATATCTTATATAAAAAACAATCATTAGACCATAAATTGTATGGGAATGGTCTTTAAATGGAGAGAGTGTAAGCCAAAGGGACATGTCTGCCTCAATAATGTTCAGTGTTGGAAAGCCAGGTAGTGAAGCTTTGAGCTTCATTTTCACTTCTTCCACTTCTGTTGCTGGTTTTCAACTACCTCTATACTCCAGTGAATGCCAGGGCTATTTGTCTTGAACTTTATAAAGGCAAGGTCATTACTGGAACTGCCAAGTTTCAAGTTGAAATATGCTCTCTTGGACCCTTGTTCCCTGTTAATATCAGCTGAAGATTCATCCCACTCAGTTCCTGTGCTGCACTCTCTCATTTGACGAGGCAACCACCCAGTGTGGCTATCTCATTTAGCAGCTCTTAGTTTTAGAATTTATTTGAGATGAATGTAAAAACCAGGTTGTGTGCACCCTCATGGTAGGTAGAATTATGTATCCCAGGGAAAAAAATTTTTTCTTTATCTGCATGGATGTGAACCACAGAAACTTTTGAAGGTGTTATTTTGAGTAAAGGTGTGGCTTGCTGAATGAGTTTGGGTCTTAATACTATCACTAGAGGCTTTATGAGGAGAAAGCCATATGGAGGAGAAGCTATATGAAAGTCAACAGAACCCAGAAGAGAAATGAGAAGACATTGCCATATTGCATTCCCATGTGACAGAAATTTCAAGTGCTCAAGGACTGGTGGCAGCCAGTCCCAGAATGCTATGGTCTGCAGGGAGAAAACATCACTTTATTGAAGTCTAAATTCTGGACTACTCCTGGCCTGCAAACCATGAGCCAATAAATTTGCATTGTTTAAGCTGATGTATTTTGTGGTATTTGTGACCATAGCCAGAAACTGATAAACTCCCTTCTCTTCTGAGGGCTCACTCAAATGGCTGAGTTTCTTAAAGGTGCTCAATTGCTCTCCAAACCCTGAACATTTGGACTTCCAATGTTTTGCACAAGGTTTCCACATTTCTTAGATAGGTACCCCGTTGTACTCTGTCTTACTCAGACCGGTATTTGCAGGGCTATTAGTGTGACAACTCTGTTACATTTTGATTATTTCAAACCCAGTGTGGGCTCTCAATTGTAAGGACTGAAGAAACATTTTTGCTTACAACCAACAGCACATCAGTTCTACTGTTTCATGCTCCTATGTCTTCTTGCTTATTCCTACCTTTTCCCTTATTCTAAGGAGATTTCTGATCACTCTACAGGGAATAGGAGAAAATTTGATATTAGAACTATAATAACTTATATGCTAAAATCTGTAATTGTTGGCTTTAGGGGCAACCATCATTTTCTTGGGGAGTCTTACACAGAGAAATAGCCTGTTAACTAAGAGGATTGTTTGTGAAAATTAATGAAAGATATTGAAAGGGAAAGATTTCAATGGCTGCTAGTCACCCCATAAAATTCAGAAAATATCTCACATTTACTTTACTTCCCTAAACACCTACACATTCTACTGCATTTGTGAGTATTTGTGGTATTTGTGGTATTTGTGACCAAACTGAACACAGAGTTTGCCAATTGTAAAATGGTGAACTAAAGAATGCACATAATATACATAAAGATAACATATCACATTAAGAAAAATATGCCAAGATGGAATGGCTTAGTCTTGAATAAGCCAAATGAACTTAACTTTCAGAGTATTGTCATCTCAAGGGATTTCAGATAGATGTATACTCAATACCCAGAGTATGTGTTTCTCTGTTGATTTTCAGTTATGCTTGAAAATTTCCAATTGTGGGGAATTGGTAAAACAATTTCTGTAAGGATTACTGTACTTCCTTAAGTATTAAAATTATTATTTTATGGGAAAGAATAGTGTTTTCAATAAATGGGCATGGGAGAACTGGATTTCAATAGCCAAAAGAATGAAAGAGGACCCCAACCTTACATCCTACAACAAAATTTATTCAAAATGGATCAAAGACCTAAATGTACCATAAAACTTCTTGAAACAAATGTAGGGAAACATCTTCAAGATCTAGTAATAGGACGTAGCTTCTTAAACTTTATACCTAAAGCACAAGCTAAAGAAAAAATAGACAAATAGGAACTCCTTAAGAGCAAGAGCTTCTGTGCCTCAAGGACTTTGTTAAAAAGGTGAAGAGGCAGCCAACTCAATGGGAGAAAATATTTGGAAACCACATATTGGATAAAGGCTTGATACCCTGTGTACATAAAGAAATATACGTCTCATTAACCAAAGAACAAACCACCCAATTATAAAATAGGCAGGGGAAATGAATAGCCAGTATTCTGAAGAGCAAATACAGATGGCTGAAAAGCACATGAAGAACTGCTCATCTTCATTGTATTCTTGTTTATGTTCTTCTCTTTTTTTATACTGTTGAAGGGATGTTCCAAGCACAACTAACCACCTTTCCCTGTGACCTACAAATAAACCCTGTGCTTGGGACAAGATGTATTAACCTGGTTTCTAGACTGGGATAATAAATGTGGGCCTGTTCCCTTCTTGGGAATAAACTATGCTGGAGATAAACACATCCCCTTGCAGATAGTGGTCTGCTGGCTCATTCCTTCCCTTTTGCTCAGAACATATATAAACACTTACTGGGCACTCCTTGCCTATGTATGTTCAATTTATGGCACCTGGCCTACCTCTTAAGGCTATGCCTGTTCCCAACAGGGAGGAAGGTCCCTTACCTATAGCACATAGGAGAGAGGTATGCATGTAGACTATCTTCCTATGGCTGCAAGGGGACCTCATGGCTCTGAGGGACTGATGCCTACTAGTGGAGTTGATCTTGCTTTATCTCTTCTCTATGTGAGTAAGCATTGTTCCATCTAATGCCTGTGTAAATTGGATCTTTTGTTGGCAAATCTAACATCTGTATGGGGTGTGCTGACCTCTCTTAGGAAGGAACCCTAACCAGGGGGTGGTAATACGTGTCTCTTCCCCAGCAGCTTGGTGCAGGGAGCACAATCACCAACAAAGCACCCCATGGCATTGTGAAGGAATAAGAATTCTTCAGTTCAGTATTCCCAGAGTGGTGTCAGCACTTTGGTGGAAACCCAGAGGGATGCTAGCACCCTGGTGGATGACAGCTGACTGAGGTGTTTGCCTCCCTCTAGCTTCATGGGGACAAGTGGGATATAAGATACCTCCTTGTTAACAAGGATGAACTGGTGTGATTATTGAGGATGGGGATGTAATAAGCATGTATTAGGAAAAATAGAAGCACTTTACCCTGGCACCTGGCTGCAAACTCCGATACCACCCACCACCTACCACGTCTCAAGGGTTTCAAATGAGTCTTAAGAGGAATCTGAGACCCTCATGCAGGGAACTCCATCCAGTCCAGGTTGTTTGGGGGCACTATGTTAGATCAGTTTTGACTCAATGCAGAATAGTTGATGTTGTTGCTGAAAATGAAAGTATTAAAACAAGGTTTTTCCACAAATGTAATACAGAAGTTAAAATGTGGATATGGACAAAATCCAGGGTGTCATTTAGCACGGTTAGTGAATCTTTCAATAAGGGGGCACTACAGGCTCAGATGTCTTGAGCTAAATGGCACATCCTGGAGAAGTTAACTACTGATCCCTTGATAATACACATTTTTTTCCTCCACATTGAACAACACAACCAACAGAACAGAGTTAGAGGTAAACCATGACATTTTTAGTCCAAGTTGCTTGGAACATGATAGCATTGTTCTCAATGGGGGGAAATTTCTCAATGAGTAAAACCTCCCTGGAAAACTGTTCATGAGGCTATAACTGCCCTTCGGGTTAAGGCAGTAGATGTGACTACTGGTCAGGATGTAGATGAGACAGTGCTACCTCAAACAGCCCTGGAGGGATTCATGAAACACAGGCCTCTCCAGTGGAAGACACTCCTACTCCTTTTGTTGTCCCAAGAGATGATGGTAGGAACTGTGGTGGAAAATATCCACCAAAGCATTCTACTTTGGGGCAGAAGCAACAACACAGAATCATTTATTTCCACAGAAGCAAGCCAGGCAATAGAAGACACACTGAAGGACCATAAAGGAAAAACAAAGAATGACCAGTGAAATGCAATGGAAGTGGTCGGGCCCACCTTCAGGCCACTGTGGCCTCGGTTACTAAAACAGTATGGACAAAGCAGAAATTGATGTGATATCACCAAAACACTGCTAATTCCAATGCTATCAGGAAGGGGGTCCCTTTAAGAGGTTAAGGCCTTCATAGGAGCCATAAACAGCAGAAGGAAGAGGTCTGGCATGACTATAAAGATTTAGAATACTGCAGAGCTGCCCTCTGAGTTCCCAGATGGTGAACTGCGAGGGATATACATGCTCCTAAGGCTTCCCTGTGCCCCAATCAGAACATCAAAGGAGACAATTTTAACTGTGAGCATAATGAGTCCGGTAGGGAGAATGATTTTCTTGCTACCTCAATATTACTACCTTTAAAAATAATAATTGGGGGTGTGGCCACCATCTCAGAATCCCACCTTGGAAAAGCATTGCTTTGCCAATTTTAGGGTGGAAGGGAAAATAGGGAGATCAAAACTTTCATGGTGCTCTTAGATACAAGTGGCCAAGTGAAAGAAATTCTGGGGCCCCACAGTGGCAAGGGTAAGTTGTTGGCAATGTGGGATTTTGTAATAAACTCAGTGACCCATGAAAGGCAATTGTGTATGTACTTATGGATGGGGTGCTTTGAATTGTTTCAGTGATTATGGTTCCCACTACTGAATGCAATATAGTTCTTACCATTTGGGCTGCTTGCATCATGGAACACCACCATTGAATGAGGGTTATACTTCATCAAAAGAAGTCAAGCCATAACCATGGGGCATGTCCTATCCATTTGCCACCTAAATTATCCAAGCCTTGCTGGGTTATTAAACAAAATCAGTATTGCTGCTCAGGTGGGGAGATAGAAATTATTGGTATTGCCTGCAGGAGTGTTAAGAACCATCTTGTCACCATTTAGTAGCCCAGTCTGGACCTTTATAAAGACATCAGGAACCTAGAGGTTAACAATAGATCAACACAGATAAAAAGGCTGAGGGGTTGCCTTTGATCCCTACTTTACATGACATTATTGCTGTCACTAACATGGTGGCAGACCACTCAGGTGACTGGTATGTCATTGTTGACCTGGATAAAATGATTTTTTCTCAATCCCTTTGAAGGACAAAGATCAAGATCAATTTGAATTCATGTGGAATGGTCCATAGTATATATCTCATGTGCTTCCTCAGGGTTATTTCAATTCTTCTGCAATATGTTCACCAGTGGGTACGGGTAGACTTGTAATAAGTCTCCAAACCCCATGAAGTACTTGCTATCTAATACATTGCTATCATCCACATTGCAGGATCCACTAAGGAACTGATTGAACATGTCCTACATATAGTCATACGTACTATAACAACTTGTCATCCTTGACAAGGTCCAGGGGACTGACCAACAGGACCAATTGTTTTTAGTGGCCACTTGTGCTGGAAATCAGAGAAGAATACTGGACAAAGTCAAATAAAAATCATCACTGGAAGCTCCCACCTCAAGTAGGAAAAGAGCTGAAAGTCATGTTTGACTACTAATGGAAACATGTGCCACACCTGGGCACTATTTTGGCCCTTCTAGTTAAAGTCACCCACAAGGTGGCCATCTATGAATGGGAACCCCAACAATGGAAGGCTCTAGAGGCCATGCAAAACATACAGGGGCACAGACTTTGCTACTGGGGCCAATGGACATTGCCAGTCCTATAGAACTACAATTTCAGTGTACCAATATGAGAACACAACCCCTGAGGGTGATTTGTGATCAGGCAGCAGTGATGTTACTAAAAGGATCTCCCAATTCCAACCTGAAGGTGAAGCAGATGCATCCCTCTTGTGGAACTCCAGGGTAACATGGGTAGGGGCAACACACTGTCAAGGGACTAGGTTCTTTTGGTTGCAATTTGGATTTGCAACCTTTCAGTACAGATGGGCATTATCATTGGCTCTATGAAATTTGTTGATAAGACTTCGCTCCCCAGATTGGATGATCAGGGCTGGAAGGTCTGGGTTAAACAACAAAGATAAAGGGTCCTTGCCAAAATTCTGGCTTCAGAGCTCTGGCAGACAATTTGGGTAGGCATATCTTGACAATTCATTGTGAAAGAGTATTGTGAACTCCAGAAAGTGAGGGTGGAGGGGTTAAATGATATTGTCTCCACCTCCTCAGGTTATCTCACAGTGATGGACAACACCTATGTTCAATGGTCCCAACAATAGGCTTTTGCAGGAGCCATCAACCTAAGCAACACTGACAGCTCTGTCAGCCTTTAGCCATCAATCCACATCATTCCAATCAAACTGTCTGGCCTACTGGATGTATGGAGCAGTTTCTTTATGAAACCACTCTATAGACAAGAAGGATAGACTCCACTGTCCATGGGAGACATCTTTTGAAGTCCAAGGTCTTCCCATACAGAATGCCCTAACCTTAGATAACAGCTAACACCATAGTGAAACACTAAATGTCACAAGGCCATCCATAGAAGAAGGTCCTAATGACTACTGTAAAAAAAATGATGTGGTTTGAGTCTAAGGATTGTTTCTTTTGAGCCCAAATTTAATGTTTCTATGGGCAATAACACTATTGCAGGACATGACAAAGTAGCCCAATGTACAATAAATGGTGCCTACACGAGGCACAATGGAGAATTTAATTTGCTGGGTAAGTCAGGGATACACTAGAAGCCACCTCTCAGCATTTGCCTACACCATCTCCTTTCCTATTGTGTGCAGATGCCTCAGTATGTTTCCAACCACAGTCTGATGAAGATGTTAAGTCTAATAGTAAGGCCTGACCAAACCTTGAATCTGGAAACTGGGAGCATGCAGCTCCAGCTGCTTATTAGGGCAGGAACTCTAAGTGGCATGTCCCACTCCTGCTGGGGTGTATAAACACAACACTCAAACAGCACAGAATCTTTCCTGATGACAACTTAGGATGTTACACTGCCATCTACAAATACTGGCAGTTGGCCTCCCTGGAAGACTGGCCATGATGAAATCTTTTCCCTTTCTCTTTTGGACAGTTTGTGCTGTGCAAACAATAAAGGGTTCATTAACTAAGTTTTTGTTGTGCTTGAGCCTCTGTTCCCATAATGTACCATAGAGCAACTTACTCCACAGATTTTGGTGCTGCAAGCAGAGTGCATGTGGAAGAATGGAGTGGAATGGGTTAATTTTTTGCCCATTCTTTTCATCACTTTTACATTCCTTTTGTACAGGAGCATCTTGGATAAAACAGGATGGATGGCTTTGTGGGCTAAACTGAAGTTTCAGCCATGCCTTACCAACCTAGGTAGAGGCAATGGCCCATAGTTGGGAAATCTAAGGCATGCTGTTTCTAATCCTCTGGAGGAAGCAATAAATGAAACTTTGAGAATCCCCCATGAACACCAGAGTGTTGGTTAGCTGGCTCCATGCTGAGATCTTTGAGGTTGGGTCTTCCACTAACTAACATACCCTGGCACATGGCTTCTTATATATGTTCTTATTCTGGAAGCAGGTATACCTGCAATGAGGCAACACAGACTGATCTTGTAGTTAGTGTGAGGCTGGTCATTATTCAGCAGAATATTAGAACTGAAGGTGGGGAAAATGAAATAATGGGCTTTACAGAGGAGATATGGGATATGAAAGATATAGGTATGGACAGAAGCCCAGTGTGGATCTTCACTAACTTTACAATGAGGGCACCACTACCACCCTGATCAACCAGCCTGATGGAGGAGTATTAGCCACCTCACATCCAATACTGTCCTCTAACAAATATTGCTGCAATTAAAAGAGTAGATGGGGTCTGTGGAGGGAGGAGTTAGAGATGTGACTGCAGGTTCTATTCAGCTGAATCCTTCAGGGAATCATAGAAGCATGTGACCTTCCCTGAATTCCAACTAAGGCTTGCAGTAGCAAGGCAGAAGCTGTGGTCACACTGACACAATTGAGTTCTGACACATGGATACTTCATCCCACTGGAAGGACTTAACCCTTCACCATATTCCCAGTTTGTGGTAGGACATTGATGATTTTATTAGAAAGTCCTCTCCTGAATGGGGTTGCAAGTTTGTTCTCCTCACCCAGAGATTCACCTGGGAGGTATTAATCCAGTATGTCCTGGGATCCACAGGTTGAGTCAGCAGCCACCCTTTCATTGGGGCATACATTCACCAAACTACGTTCTTGTGGTTATTAGACTAATGGGTACCAAATGACATCATATATGGGATCTCCAGTGGAGAACATTGAGGAAAATATAAGTTAGAAGGAGAATCATGAGATCAATAAGGACTTTCTCTTCCTAATCCCCTCTCCTCAATCCCCAGATATGGACAGTAGAGAAGAAAGAGGAACTTGGAGATTTTCCACCTTCAGTTTGGCTCTGACTGAGGATTCTGGCAGCTGGGAGAGGCCTCTTTGCCAAGACTTGAAAAATTGAAAATGGCCTTGCGTGAGGCCAAGGTCCCTGAACATTCCCCAGGGACCACAGGCTATATGCCCCAGTGTGTGTACAATTTAGGACCATTGAACAAAACTTTATAACACTTTTGGATATAGGGTCACTATTATTCCAGGAGATACAGAGGGGAGGGGTGAATAATATTGTGAGGTTTCGGACCTTCCACATAGGGGATGGGAGGTTATTGCTACCTGTGGGTTGGTCCCTTTGGCCACCTCTGTGGTCATGCCTCTTACCAGGGAATATATTGTAGGTATCCTGCACCACTGCACATCCCAATGGTGACTACAAGTATACACTCCCCAACCCCCCAAAATTCCAGCAAAAAAGGTTGGGAGAGTGACAGACCATGCACACCCTGTGTTCCCACCTACATACACTGTCCAACAGTGGCAATATTGCCTTCCTGGTAGAGAAGAGAACATTACAGAACTCATAAGAGACAGAGCTGAAGCTTTCTTCCACTCTACCATCTCTGCCTATAACAGCCTGCTGTGGTCAGTGGAAAAGGTAAGTGGACCGTGGTGGTCAGTTGTAGACAATTGGTACTTGAATGCAGAAGTACCCACTTTGGCATATGAAGTTCGACACTGTGACTCTCCTGGAAGTCATTACGGTCTTCACCTGGGGAATGACAACAATGTAGACCTCTGCAGGGTCTACTGTATGCAAGATTCTCTCACCCACTGATAAAGATTGTCATTAAGAGGAAGTATTATTTCCTCCAAGGTCAGAAACAAAGCAAACATTTCTCTTTCTACCCTTCAGGTATTTGATCACTGACCACCAAAATGTCTATCACTGACGCATTACAGAGTATATTAATTTGCCCTAGAAGACTCCCAAATCACAGATTTCACACTTCCTACTATCCCCAAAACTATAACATGTCCACCACTGATCTCCATAACTCAATCCACAAATAACCAATAATTTGCCCAAACTCCTTAAACAATATCCACAATACAAATCCACAATAACTGATGTCTATAAGCTTCCCAATGTCTGAATAAGTGATTTTCCTTTGAATACATTTTCCAGTATCAATTTTCTGGAATTCCCCCAGGGGTTTCACCCTCCTAGTAAGGAGTTTTCACTTTTATTATATGTTTTCATAGTTAATCCTAAACTGAATTTTCTTTAGCACACTGTTTTAGTTTGTTAAATCTGCCAAAATGCGATATACCAGAAATGGAATGACTTCTAAAAAGGGAATTTATTACATTACAAGTTTACAGTTCTAAGGACAGAAAAATGTCCAATCTAAGGCATCTAGAGAGAGATATCTTGACTCAAACAAAGGCCGATAGTGTTCAGGGTTGCTGTTGGCTGGGATGGCCCACATGGTGATGTCTGCTAGCTTTCTCTCCTGACTTCTTCAAATAGCTTCCTTGGGGCCTTTTCTTTATGCAATTCCAAACATCTGGGTCTCATGTTGGCTCTGTTGGCTCCGTGGCTTTTTCAAAAATTGTTCCCTCTTAAGCAACCTCACCGTGAATGGTTGGAGACACATCTCCATGGAAACAACCCAATCAAAATGATCCCACCCAACAATATTTAATCAGGATTAAAGAACATGGCTTTTCTAGGATACACAACAGTTTCAAACAGGCACACACACTATGGTCTGTGTTTAGCTAAATGATAGCGCACAATGATTATAGACCTAGTGTTTCACTCCTGTGTAGTTCATTCGTTTTATTTAAAGAATAAATTATAAATTAAGGAACTCCTATATTAAGTATAGACATAGAATTTCTCACATGCAATTTCTCTGGTTTGATTATCAGAGTGGTAGATTAGAACTCTCCACTTCCCTTAGATTTGTCTTCTGAATTCTCTCATGTGGTATAATATCAGACCATCTCCTACCAGGCTTTGCCATATAGAAGGCATTCACATGAATTATCTCCTGTGTGAATTTCCATATATTAACTGAAGTATATGGATGACTAAAGGCACTTACACATTGATTACAAACATAGTGTTTCTTCAGTATGTGAGTTCTCTGGTGCGTTTAAAGGATAAAGGGATGGTTAAAGTTTCTACCATATTCAAAATTTTATAGGTAAGAAATTTTCCATCTAAGGTAAGAATATTGATTTAAGGCTTTCCCACTCTGATGACATTCATAGGGTTTGTCTTCAATTTGAATAATCATATGTTGTATAAGGTTAGAAAATTAAGTTTTCTCAATATAAATGCTATTCTCAAGGTGTCTGTCCAGTGTCTGTTCTCTGATGTGGCCAGAGGGCAGAACTATGAACGGAAGCTTTTACACATGGATGATATTCATGGGGTTTCTCTCAGGTGTGAGTTCTCTCATGTCGTCTAAGATTAGAATTTCGACTGAAAGCTTTCCCACATAAATAGCATTTATATGGTTTCTCTCCAGTATGAGTTCTCTCATGTTCTCGAAGATAAGAACTTTGACTGAAGGCTTTTCCACATAGATGACATGTATAGGGCCTCTCTCCAGTGTGAGTTTTCTCGTGTTCTCTAAGGTTTGAATATCGTCCAAAGGTTTTCCCACATAGATGACATTCATGGGGTTTCTCTCCAGTGTGAGTACTCTCATGCCGTCTGAGGATATACCATTGTATGAAGGCTTTCCCACATAGATGGCATTTATAGGGTTTCTCTCCATTGTGATTTCTCTCATGTTGTCGAAGATAAGAACTTTGACTGAAGGCTTTACCACACAGATGACATACATAGGGCTTCTCTCCAGTGTGAGTTCGCTCATGTTCTCTAAGATGAGAATATCGACTGAAGGCTCTCCCACATAGATGACATTCATGGGGTTTCTCTCCAGTGTGAGTTCTCTCATGTTGTCTAAAATTAGAATATCGACTGAAGGCTCTCCCACATAGATGACATTCATGGGGTTTCTCCCCAGTGTGAGTTTTCTCATGTTGTCTGAGGGTAGAATATTGACTGAAGGCTTTTCCACATATATGACATTCATGGGGTTTCTCTCCTGTGTGAGTTCTTTCGTGTTGTCTGAGGGTAGAGCAATGAATGAAAGCTTTCTCACATAAGTGGCATTCATAGGGTTTCTCCCCAGTGTGATATCTCTCATGTTGTCGAAGATAAGAACTTTGACTAAAGGATTTTCCACATACATGACATTCATAGGGCTTTTCTCCAGTGTGAGTTCTCTCATGTTCTCTAAGATTAGAATATCGGCTGAATGCTTTTCCACATACATGACATTCATAGGGCTTCTCTCCAGTGTGAGTTCTTTCATGTTCTTTAAGATTAGAATATCTACTGAAGGCTTTCCCACACAGAAGACATTCATGGGGCTTCTCCCCAGTGTGAGTTCTCTCATGTTCTTTAATATTAACATATTGACTAAAGGCTTTCCCACATAGCTGGCATTTATAGGGTTTCTCTCCAGTGTGAGTTCTCTCATGTCGTCTGAGGGTAGAGCATTGACTGAAAGCTTTTCCACATAAATGGCATTCATAGAGTTTCTCTCCAATGTGAGTTCCATTGTATTGTCTGAGGCTAGAGCTTTCCAAGAAAACCTTAGCACTTTCATGGCATTCATCTGATTTACCTCTACTGTGATTCTGCTTATGTTGACTAAAAGATACCTGATCACTGAGGACTTTAGCAAGTGGTTCACTGAAATAAGGTTTCTTTGTCTTGTGAACTAATGCTTGTTGAGTCACTGTGAATCTGTGAGTGGAGTCTTCTTTTAAATAATTACACTTAAAGGAATTCTTTTGAGTATAAGATCTCTGCTGTGGGGAATTAAATGAGACATGTAAAACATTTGTCCATATATATTATTTTTTATTTCCCTACATATGAATTCTAGACAAACCTTCAAGTGACAGTCTCCAATTAAAATCTTTCCCATGTTAGTTTCATATACACATTATTCCCCTTCATTACCAAAGATTTTCTCTATTATAGCATACCAATTACAGAACTATACAATCAATTTGGAATTTCATGAAGTTTCAAAGATTACATATGTGAACCACATTTATGCAATTATCTTTTTATATAAACTCAGGTTAGAGTTTTGTGTTCAGGTTAATTTTTCCCTAAATTTGAACTATCAGAGATGTTTGTTGGATTAGCATTTAATCCCAACATTAATTACAATTAGTTGATTGTACTAAATTTCTAATTTATTGCACTCTCAAGGGTCTGTTTGGAAAACTAGGGCTCACACCAATGAAGCTTACCAATGACATGATGTTAAAAGTGTCTTTACTGCAGATAGGTTGCATAAATATAATTTCTTCTTTTTTAAAGGCACTTTTGTTGCCTGTAATAATTGAAAAAAACACACAATAAATTATTAAATTAGCATGAGGGGAATGAAAATGTTGGAAAGACTGAATAATCCCTCTCAGTATATCTCAACATTAACACTTAGCTGGGAAAGAATATCTAATTAATAAATACACTGGCAGAAGAAACCATTACAGGACATTAAAAATCAGAAAATTTTTCAGGATTGAAATATAAGAAAAATAAAAAGTTGGGATGTCAAGGAGATAAAGAGAGAAAATCTTCAAAGGAAGGACCAGGACAAGGACCATTATGTGAAAGTTTTATTCTAAACTAATAGCACATGAATATCCCTTTACCAAAGTCAAACTCACATGAAAAGAGCTTAATGAGTATATGGAATAATGACTGCATATGAAGAAAATTTCCCCACCTACAGTTGAGAAGTTATAACTCACTTACAGAAACTTGAATTTGATATTTCCAAACACCTACTACTAACTGGCCAGGCCCCTCCTCTACTAATGCACAGGTTCCTAGAGCTCACCTGTACTCTGTTTTTTGAGAAATTGTATTCCTTCTCTCCACAATTCCTCTTCTTGTGGCAACTGGGAAAGCACATCTGATTTGGAGACCTGATATCCTATTTGTAGGGAAAAAAAAAAGCCTATATTTTAGTTGTGTTAAAAAGAGCGAACTAACATCAATCCCATGGCAAGCTAACAAAGAATAAGGTCAGCATTCCAGGTCAGCAAGGCAAAAGTACTTTGAACATAGAATATGGCCAATATTTTACAAAAAATTGGGTAACAGTTGACTTTGTGCCCATTATAGTGAGCACTTCTATTTGTTGCTGCCCATGCACAATTTCAAAGAGAAACTATAAAACCATACAAATTCTAAATGGGGAGAATTTCTGTGTTTCCACAGTGTTTGGTTATTATTTTCAAAAATAATCCAATAAACATAAACTCCATCAGAACAATCTAAATTCTATGTGTAAAATGATACATATGATGGTTTTACTATTGTGTTCTGAAGATTCAGCATAGCCCTTGAAATACAATAATTATTTCAAAATATTTAGTCACTTATTTATCTATTCAAAATTTACTCACTGAGTTCCTAGCATTACTAAAATGTAGATTACGAGGGGATGGTTTGGGGGTAGAAAATGGAAAGTTGATGCTAAATTTGTACAAAATTTATATTTAGGTTGATTGAAAATGTTTGGAAATGGATAATGGTAATAGTAGCACATTATTGGGAGAGTAACTGACAGCACTAATTATATAGATGAAGGTGGCTAAAAGGGGAAACTTTAGGCCACATAATAAAAACTAAAAGTTAAAACATATGACTGTATAAAGCAGTGATCCATATAATAGAACATGGGCTATAACAAATTTTATAAGAATGTTCTTTCATGAATTATAATGAATGTACAGCACTAATAAAAGAAGTTAATAATATATGGGAAAAACCACCTATTTTTAAAATATGTATATAGTTAATAGTACTATTTCAATAATCGTTCCTCAACTGTAACAAAGGTAGCTGCCATTAAAAATAATGCAATTATAAAAAATGCTATCATAAATTATAATAAAATTCCACACTATTGCAAGGTGTTGGAGGTAGAATGGTGTTTGAGAATCCTGTATTTTATGCATGACTGTTCTGTAAACCTACAACTTCTCTAATAAATTTCTTTAACAAGGATACAAATTTCATTTAGGCAGTTGTATGTTATAAAATGATATAAAATAACATAAAACATAAAAGTTTTAAAATGTAAAAACATAAAACAATAAACAAAGTTTATACAATAATATGGAGAGTCTGATCTAAATATTTAAATAAGTAAATAGAAGATGATACATGGTAAATATTTATGTATTTGGTAGAATACATTAGAATACACTAAATAGATGATAGCGATAGATATCAATGATAGAAAATTTTGTTTGAGACTCACCTACTGAGAAAAGATGATTGATATTCTCCAGCATTACTTCTCTGAACAGCTTTCTCTGGGATGTATCTAGCAGGGCCCATTCTTCCTGGGTGAAGTCTACAGCTACATCTTTTAAGGTCACTAACTCCTAAATCACAGAAATTTGCATTCACAGAGGGCCAACCTTACCAATGTCCTGAGTGTGTTGTTCAAAAATGACAGCACTGCAGAAGCAGAGACTGTGTATATAAAGCTCAAAATGTGTTTGGAGTCCAGTAAGATCACTTTCAATACTAAACTACCATCTGCCTTTCACATACACTCATAGGTACACACTCTGAATTCATAAAACTCTATTGCAAAGGAATATCATGTAATATTTGATGATATACCCCTGGAAATTTCCCACTAAACTTGTAATTATGATTTCCTGGTGCTCATTATAAAACTTGCACTTGAGAAATCATAACTAAAACATGCTTTTCCACCAATTTGAAATAAATCTTGTGACTCATCATAAGGCAAGCATTATCCATGATATTTCACTTTTCAATGAGATATGGTTAGCTTATTCTCCTATATAGATGATCTCATTTGCCTCTGATTTACAAAATTGTTTAATAATATATTCAGATATTTTCACAGATCAAATAAGCTAATGTGTGAAGTGCTTTCTATATAAACCCAATCCACTTAATTGGATTGAGTTATTAATATTATATTGTTATTCATTAAAATGGCAAGGAATTTTAAAGCAATATCCAGAATTCTAGAGTACTTAGCATGTTTCATACAGAACTGTGGATTAATAAGGGCTGTCTCCCTCAATTCTACATAACTTAGGTGTTCACTATAAGCACAGATAATTCACGATAACAATTAGGGACTCCTGAGATGGTTGTACTCAAAGATGGACCTAGCCTGACCATTCCTGTGGTAGGAGACTCCCATTTTCAACTTTTTCTGGGGCCTATGAATACTAGTTTTCATTGTCTATCTTTTATATTCATCTCATTTGTCTGTTGAAGATTAATAGAAGCCCTTGATTGCTTCTTGTATCACCAATCCTGTAAACTTTTCACAAAGGCATGAATTTTATTCTATTATATTTCTCGTGAATCACAGCCAAAATTAAGGAAACAATACTTCCTATACATTGCACCCATTTATAAGATTTGAATAAAATTGTTTTACAAAAATTTAAGTTGGGGAATTGGGAACTACAGTGGTAAGGGGGAACTTTAGCTTTCCTTTTTTGAAGCTTTCAAAATGTGAAAATATATTCTATCAAAACCTTAAGAAACTTAAAATTGGGGAAAATAAACAAATGATTCCTTCTTTCCTTTAATTTGCCAACCTTCTTTCTTGTGTCTCTGTCAAAAAATGCACAGCCCTAAACCCCAGCAACTGTAACTTTGGATTGATTTAATGCACCTGCTGAAATAACAGCACCCATACTGTACCATAACTATTTTAGAGTCCTGGGTAAACTTAAGCTCAGATCTTGAATAGCTGATGAAAGTATTTGAAATATCCATCCAATAGAAGAAACCTGCCCATATACCAATGCCAGAGATGTAATTTCAGTTAAAGAAGAATTCCATACTCACCCATGGTTGCATTGTCAATAGCTCAGCTGACAACTGTCTTCCTCTGGGTTTTCTTTCACACCCAGACAAACAGTAGGTGAGAAAACCTGATAATGGAGAAAGAACCCTTCAGATTCAAGTTCTGGCCACAATTTCCAGATACACCTGTTATGAATTCCAGACACTTTATATGGGAGTAGCCTCAGCCCAATCAGCATGAAATGTGCTCCAAGAGAAGCAAGGGGAGGCTACTCCTCTCCCAGGCTCAAAATGCAGAAGTTCTTAGATACTCTAGTTAAAAAAGATACGGATACCTCTATGGTACAGATAAAAAACATAATAATCATTGAATTGTAGGCATCAATTAGCCCATGATGTTCATTGATTTTCAGTATACTCCCTGGTTTCAACATAGGAATCCTTGACTCCTGTCAAATTTGGAATTGGGTCTCCAACAGAGAAAGCAGTCTGGATTTTCCCACAAATAATTATTACAAGTTTATGTACTAGGAACATCCATCCCCATCCTTTGGATTCTCATTCCCTTCCTGTTCTACCCTGCATTTACCCTCCAAGCTACACTTATACTAAATCATCTTGGTTTTTCCACAAGTGAAGCCTAACAATGTAACTCCCTCGAAACAGAATTCTAAATCACACGTTAATGGACCTGCATATAAAGCAAGAAACTTAAGAATAGTTTATTATGAGGTTGATTAATTCAAGTTATTGGTCAATTTAGAGGGATCAATAGCTTCTATCATACAAATCTAGTCATAAAAATACCCCATTTCAGAAAATAGCAGAATAGGTTGATCCAGGACTCAGTCCTTCCACTTTTAAGCAGCCAAAAAACTTTACTATTTTGTAATTTCTGAGGTAAGAAGGACACTGTTTCAGCACCCAGAGAAGAGTGTCAGGATGATGATGATAACTTATAGTAAAAAGCAGTAAACTGCTCTCTCTACATGGTGGCTGCTGTGCCCATACCTTCCTCTCAAGGCACGTATCCTTGAGGTCTAGCCCCAGGCTAGCTTGCTAGTGATAAAAAGGGAAATATAAGGCTGCAGGAGAAAAGCATCATGTTATGCACAAGGAAGTCTCAATTAGACTGGGCACTGGTTTCTCATCAGAAACCATGGAGACAAGAAAGAAGTGAGTTGAAACGTCTAAAGTGCTGAAGGAAAACAACTGCCAGCCAAGAATTTTATATCTGATTCTTTCAAAAACGTGGGTGAGATTAAGACTTCTCAGATAAACAAGGTGAGGGAGTTTATAACTATACCTGACCTATAGGCAATACTAAAGGTAGTTCTTCAGACTGAAAGGAAAGAACACTAGATAGTGTTTCAAAGAATCATGAAATAATGACCCATTTTAAAGCTAACCATTTGAGTGATTATGAATACCAGCATTATTTTATTGTATTGTTCCATATGTAACTCCACTTCTCACTTCCTTCAGATGCTGAAATGCAAATGCGTAAACATAATGATAAATCTGTGTATTTTGATATACAGTGTACAAAGATAGAAGTGTAACAAGTACAAAAAATTTGAGGGTGACGGAGTATAGGATGTATATGTATATACAATCAGAGTTAAGAAGGCATCAAAACAAATGGTTGCTATATAATTAGGATGTTAAATTTTAACCCCATGGTAACTACAAGGAAAACAGAAGAAAAATATATCAACATAGAAATGAGCAGTCATTCAGTGTGGTACAACACAAAAGAAAATAAATGTAAAACTAAGCATTAACAGAAATGAGGAAAAAATCATATATGAGTTACAAACACTAAATAGCCAAATGGCAGAAGAAAGTGCAGTATTATCAATAGTTACTTTAAGTGTAAATGAATTAAACTCTCCATTCAGAAGGCAGAGAATGGCAGAATGGATAAAAATGCATGACCCAACTATATGCTGTCTGCAAGAGACTCACTTTAAATTCAAAGTACAAGCAGATTGAGGGTGAAAGGATGGGGAAAATGTACCATGTACATAGTAACCAAAAGAGAGCTGAAGAGGCTATATGAATATCAGATAAAATAGGCTTTAAGTCACAAATAGTTACAAGGAGCAAAGATGGTCACTATTTACTGATAAAGAAGACATTCAACAGGAAGATGTAACAATTATAAATATATGTACACCTAACAGTCAGAGCCCCAAAATATATGAAGCAAAATACTGATAAATTTGGAGGGAAAAATTGATGCTTCTACATTAATAATTGGAGACTTTAATATGTGACTTTCAATAATGGGTAGACCATCAAGTCAGAAGATCAATAAGGACTTGTAAGATACACCAAACAACCAGACTTAACAGACATATATAGTACACTAACCCCAACAAAACAGAATATATATTCTTCTACAGTGCACATGGATCATTCAGGATAGACCAAATACTGGGTCACTGAAAAATCCCAGTATATTCAAATATATTGAAATCAAATAATGCATATTCTATTAGCACAATGATATGAAGCTAGAAATCAGTAACAGAGGGAGAAAGGGAAAATTACAAATTAGGAAACACTGAGTTGAATGAAAATGAAAATACAAAACTTATAGGATGCATAAGGCAGTGCTCAGAGGGAAACTGATAGCTTCAAATGTTTAAATTTTAAAAAAAGAAAGACTTCTAATGAGAGGCCTAACCTCAAAACTGGAAGAACTAGAGAAAGAAGTGCAAATGAAACCCAAAGCAAGTGAAGGAAGGAAATAACAAAGCTAGAGTGCAGAGAATTGAAATTTTTTAAAAAAGCAAAAAACCACAATATAATCAATGAACCAAAAGCTGATTCCTTGAAAAGATAAATAAAATTAACAAATCTTTAGCAAGATTTGACAAAGAAAAAATATATAGAGGATACAAATAATGAAAATCAGAAATGAAAAGGGGCACATTACAACAAACCAGCTGAAACAAAAAGGACTATAAGAGAATACTATGAACAACTATACATTAAGAAATTAGATAACCTAGATGAAATATTCAAATTCTTAGAAACACATAAGCTACCTAAATTGATTCAAGAATAAATAGAAGCTCTCAACAAACCAACTACTAGGAGAGAGATTGAACCAGTAACCAAAAACCTCCTGACGAAGAAAAGCCCATGACCAGGTGGGATCATGGGAAATTCTTGCAAATATTCCAAGAAGACAATTCCAATTCTGCTCAAACTCTTCCAAAAAATAAATATCATGAGAAACTTCCTCATTCTATGAGGCCAAGATCACCCTTACACCAAAGCTGGACAAAGATCCCCAAACATTCAACAGTATACTAACAAGTTGAATCCAAAAGTATAATAAAAGAGTCATACACCATGATCAAGTGAGATTTATCCCTGACATGCAAGTTTGATTCAACATAATAAAATCAATTAATATAATACACTTCATTAAAAAATGAAGAAAAAACAACATATGATCCTCTCAAATGATGAAGAAAAGGTATTTGACCAAATCCAGCACCACTTCTTGATAAAAATACTTCGAAAGATAAGAATAGAAGGAAACATTTAGAACACCAAGAAAAGGAGTCTTTCTCAATATGACTAGGGCACATATGAGAACCCAACAACTAAAATTCTACTTACTGATGGTAGAGTGAAAACTTTCCCTTTAAGATCAGGAATACCACAAGTATGTCATTACTGTTATTTAACATTGTCCTGAAAGTTCTTGCCAGAGCAATTAGGCAAGGAAAACAATAAAAGGTGTCCAAATTGGAAAGCAAGAAGCAAAATATATTTATAAATGATATGATCCTTTGTACAGAAAATTTTGAAAAATTGAGAATGAAGCTCCAATACCTAACATCTGATTTCAGCACACTGGTGGGGTACAAGATCAACACCCAAAAACCAATAGTGTTTCTATACACACACAATGAAAAATCAGAAGAAATCAAGAAAACAATTCCAGTATAAAAGCAACTAAAAATTCAAATATCTAGGAAAAAATCTATTCAAAGATGTAAAGGATTTGTACACAGGAAACTACAAACATTGCTAAAAGAAATTAAAGATGACATAAATAAATTAAGGACATTCCATGTTCATAAGTTGGAAAACCAAACATTATTAATATGGCAGTAATACCCAAAGTAACTTATAGATTCAATGCAATCCCAATTAAAGTTCCACCTCCCTTCTTTGTAGAAATGGAAAAGTCAACCATCAAATTTATATGGAAGGGTATGGGACCCTGAATTGCTAAAGCCCTCTTAAAAAGAAGAAAGAAGTTGGAGGACTCACACTTCTTGATCTTAAAACTTATCACAAGGGCCAAGGGTGCAAGGGCGGCTCAGTGGTAGAATGCTTGCCTTCCATGTGGGAGACCCGGGTGATTCCAGGGCCATGCACCACCACCACCACCCCCCCAAAATCTTATTACAAGGCCAAAGTAACCAAAATAGCATTGTAATGGTACAAAGACAGACAAATGAAATAGAATTGGGGGCTCAGAAATCAATCCTCATATTTATGGCCAACTGAATTTTGACAAAATAGCAAAGATCATTCAATTGGGATAAATAGTCTTTTCAACAATTAGTGCTTAGAAAACTAGAGGCCTTAATATACGAACTAGAACAATCAAAGTCTTAGAAGAAAATTTAGGGAAACATCTTAAGAACCTTTTCTTAGGCAATGGTTTGTAGACTTACCCCCAAAGTACCAGCAACAAAAGCAAAAATAGTTAAATGGACTTCATCAAAATTGAAAAACTTTTGTTTCTCAGAGGACATTATCATGAAAGCAAAACAACTTACACAATGGGAGAAAATATTTGGGAACCACATATTCAAAAAAGTGTCAACATCCAGAAAATATAAACAAATTCTTCAATGTAATAACAAAAACACAAACAATCCAGTTAAAAAATGGACAAAAGACTTGATCAAACATCTCTCCAAAGAAGGTATACAAGTAGCCAAAAAGCACATGAAAAGATGCTCAACATCATTAGCCATCAGGGCAATGTAAATCAAAACCACAATGAGATACCATTTAACACCAATTATAATGGCTCTATTAAAAAATTGAAAATTACAAGTGTTGAAAAGGATGTAGAGAAATAGGAACACTCATTCTTTTTTGGTGGGAATGTGAAATGGTGCAGCTGCTGTGGAAGAGAGATTGGTGTTTCCTGAGAAAGTATAGAGTTACCATGACATGGTAATCCCACTATTGTTATATACAAATATATATATATAGAGAGAGAGAAAGCAAGGATTCAAAGAGATAATTGCACACTGATGATCATAGCTTTATTATTCATAATTGTCAAAAGATGGAAACAATCCAAGCATCCATCAACCCATGAATAAATAAAATGTTGTATATACATACAATGGCATATTATTCACTGTAAAAAGGAATAAAGTTCTAATGTATGCGACAACCTTGAAGAAATCATGTTGAGTGAAATAAGCCAGACACAAAAGGACAAATACTATATGGTTTCACTGATTTGAAACAATGAGAATAAGCAAACTCATAGAATCAGAATCTAGAACACAGATTCCCAGGGGATGGAGTGGGGATTGGAAATGGTAAGTTAAGGCTTCAAAATGCACAGGGCTCTTATTTGGAATGATGGAAATGTTTCATAATGGATGGTGGTGTGGTAGCACAACTGTTTGAATGAAATCAGCACTAAAATATCTGAAAATGATTAAAAGGGGAAATAGAGTGCATATCTGGTAATAGAATAAAATTTTTAAGAAATCCATGGAACTACACTACACAAACAGCAAATTCTAAGTTAAACCACAGACAATAATAATACACTCATAAAAACACAAATATTCTACACCAAAGCAGGTATTGATGGTGGGGTAGTGTATGGGAATCCTGTATTTTATGCATGATTTTTCTGTAAGACCACAACTTCTCTAATAAAAAAATTGCTAATTAAAAACAAGAAAATAGAACTATATTGGACATAATGCTATTATCATATCCCACATTGCCCAAAGAATTAGAAGTCATAGAATCTCAGAAGTTATAGAATGAAGGGATTAGAGAGAAAAATCTATTTCCTTAGTCTGACATTTTAATGAAGTGGTCACTGAAATATTGTCCTGTGTTCATCATCAGCTGCAACATCCCTACATTTCACTATTTATATATGTGATTTGTATGATGTAAATTCTCCTGTAAAAGATCATTAATAATTACATGTATTTTATGGACAAATAATGATAATGTGCCATAAACAGAAGTATGATTAATTTACCCATTTGTAGTTGAAGTCAGAAAAAAATGGGTGTATTAAATTTGCTTGGAGATTTACATATTTTTAAAATATAATACACTACCTTGCTGATAAAAGTCAATTTATCAATTTAACAAATGACATATAAAGAGAGGTTCAGACAGTTTTAGTAATATGAGAAAATCACATTTCTAGAAAAAGACACAACTAGAGTTTGGATTATATCTTCCTGTTTCTCAATCTAAAATTCACTAACAGTTACATGGCACACCTAGGTTTTACATGCAATGTCATCTCTCATTTCAATAATCAGAGTTCTCAGCCTATTGTCAAAACTTCCTCTTCATATAATTTGCTCACACAATTACACAACATGGCAAGGTTCTCCTGTCACAAGGAAACCTCCACTACATTGAATACACTTCCCAAACATTACCTTCCACCACACCTAATGTTTAATATCTAGTTGTGCAGGTTTGAAACTATTATGTATCCCAGAAAAGCCATGTTTAAATCCTGATCCAATCCCGTGGAGACAGACTTATTGTTTGGGGTGGAAACCTTTAATTAGATTGCTTCCATGGAGAATGACCCACTCAATTGTGGGTGTGCCCTTCTGATTAGATGGAAATGTGTTCTGCCCACTCAGGGTGGGCCTTGATTAGTTTACTGGAACACTTTAAGAGGGGAAACTTTGGAGAAGGCTCAGAGCCAACAGGAGACCCAGACATTTGGAGATGCAGAAAGAAAATGACCCCAGGGAAGCTTTTTGAAGCTAGAAGTCAAAGGACTGAAAGTGCCTTCCCTGTTGACAAAAATGCTCTGGACCATAGGCCTTTCTTAAGTAAAGGTATCCTTCCATGGATGCCTTAGTTTGATCATTTTTATGGCCTTAGAACTGTAAACTTGTAACAATAAATTCCCTTTTTAAAGGCAGTTTCATTTCTGGTATATTGCATTTCTGCAGTTTTAACAAACCAAAACACTGGTGTAAATACCTTCCACACTTATTCATTTAAGCATATACTTCCTGAGGACATTTCCTATATCCCTATGAGTATTTTCCACATATGTCAATAAACAGCTGAGTATTTATTACAGCTGTCCTAAAAGGAGGTGACTCTAGTTATGTCTTTGTTTATTACTGAATGTGACATAATTGCGTACTAAGCTACTGCTTCAAGTCTAAATGCAGAGTCACAACTCCTAGTGTTTTAAAAAATATCTAGCAAACCCACTACATCTTGATAATTAATCACTGTCCCACATTCCATAAACACTTCAAGTCCCATAATATTGAATCACATATTCTCACATTTCACCTAATTTTCAGCAGAAAGGGTTACCTCATAATCAACAGATGAATGATATAGTTTGAAAACTCAATTTAGTTTTGCACCATAATCTGTACAATTAATTATTCCTGCATTCATACCCATTAGTTATTCCTTCTATCTCACTGAAGGATCATGCTACCAATAATTAAGTTCAATGTTTCCAATTTAATTCCTACCTTTCCTCTTCAGAAACCATATTCTCATTGTTTGCTAAAACATATTCCACCATCTGGACCCCTAAAAGACATGTTTTATTTCCATATGCAAAATACATTAATTCCATCACGGTATCACAAAAGGCTTAAGTAATTTCAATAACAGTATTAAGTACAGTCTCATCAAAATCAGTTACATGTGTGGTTTGTCCTGGGGCAAAATTCCCCTCTGGCTGCAAACCTGTGAAACTTACAAGTTATCTACTTCCAATATACAAAGGAAAGATGGTTACAGAGTACACATTTCCATTGCCATAGGGAGACACTGGGAGGAAAACTGGGGTCACAGGTCCCAAACAGTCCCAAACACTGGGATGAGGACTCCCAAACGTTGGGGAGATGGCCATACTCTTGGTTACACCCTCTTCAAGCATCTGGGCCACAGCCAAACTCTAGCCCCACCCTCCTCAAGCATTGAGATGGCAGCCTGATTCTCCTCAATCTCCAGGACTGAGGCTCAACCCATTCAGAACAGTGGGGTCATAGCCAGAATCCCCACAATTCCCAGGGAAAATGCTCTACCATCTCTGAAGCCTGGGGCAGCAGCACTCTTCCTGAACAATGGAGTAATCAATCAAGCTTTTCTCAACCCCCCCCAAGCCTATAAGATCCCTGTGGTGGTAACACACTTCCTGAACAATGGGGTGGAAGGCCCAAACTCTCCAAGCTCTGGGGCACACTCCTTTCCACACACATGAATGTGTCTGCTCTCATGGCCTAATGTATCTGGACTCCAGACCTCAGCATCCATGGTTCTGCCTTTGAATTCATTTTTCCTTCGATGTCACTTTTCTGCCCTTTTTAGTTCAGACTAGCCGTAGTTCATTCATAAAGATTTCACAAAAACCTTGTCAGTTTTGCATGCAGGATACAGGGGTTCCAACCATCAGACAGTAGAACTTTCCAAAAATCATTTCTGGATAACTACATATACAATCCTGGCTTACACTGCAATGGCTCACTGGTTTCTTGTTCAGTTAAATCCTCACATCAGCCAATATTATCTAGGGGCTCACTTTTCAGGAGATCAGAATTTTCCAAATGACCAAAATCTGGCTTCTTTGTACCCAAGAGTTCAGTTCTCAGCTTGTCCCATTCCTCTTGCATTCTACTATAAGCTGCAAGGAGAAGTCAGGCTGCATTTTTCACATTTAGTTTGGAAAATGCCTCAGCTAAATATCCAAACTGATCACTTTCAAATTCTGCCTTTTGTTCAACACCAGGACTCAATTTTGCCAAGTTCTGCCTCTTTAAAACAAGGGTCACCTTTCTTCCAGTTTGCAATGACACATTTGTCATTTTTATCTAAGACCTCATTGGAAGTACCTTTAGTGTCCATATTTCTAACAACATCCTCTTCAAAACAATCTAAGCCTTTTCTATCAAGCTTCTCACAATTCTTCCAGAATCTTCCCCTTATCCATTTATAAATCTGTTCCAGTATTTTTAGCATTTGTATTAAGAACCACCCTCTTCTGGTACTAAAATCTGCTTTGGTGACTAATGCTGCCAGAATGCAATATGCCATAAATGGGTTGGCTTTTACAATGGGGATTTATTAACTTACAATTAAGTTAATTGTAAGACAGGCTGCTGCATCCTGGACACTTCTGTTACATGGAAAGGCAAATGGTTGGTGTTTCTGCTAGTCCTTTGCTTCCAGCATTCATTGCTTTCAGCTTCTGGCTTCAGGGGCTTCCTCTCTGAGCTTCTACAGATCTTGTCTTAGCTTCTATGAGGCTCTTCTCTGAGCATTCTGGGCTTTTACTTTGTGTCCTTTATTGTCTTATAAATAAGTTCATAAGGGGATTAAGATCCACCTTGAATGGGATGGGTCACATCTCAACTGAAAAAACCTCATCCAAAGGTGTCATTCACAATAGGTCTGCAACCACAGGAATGGATTAAAAGAAAATGGCCTTTTTCAGAGTACATAACAGCTTCAAACTAACATACATATAATTTATTAAAGTTGAAATATTTATCAGCAATGTCTTCCTCTTTTCACAATCTCTCATAATTTAAACTCATTATTTCCAATGTGTTATGAAACAAAATGTTCCCTTTACCTATTTCCAAGTTTGTGCCTGATCTTCTATTCCCTTTCACAAACCACATGAGCACTTTCATCCTTTCCTTGCACTGCCTCAAATGATGACTTACATTGCTAACGACTTAATAAATCATGCTGCAATCTCTAATGAGCTCCCCACATATGAATTCAGTTATGTGTCTCAGTCTATAACTTGGAACCAAAGAAGGATTGGGCCACGGCCTCCTTTTGGGAACTTTCTATTTCCTAGACTTCTCTGACATCTCGGTCTCCTGACTGCATTCAAACTACTCTAGTTACTCCTTCTCCATGTTCTCTGCTGGTACTTTTCAATATTGGAATCCTCAAAACTCGATCCTAGTCCCTCTTTCCTCCCATTTCATGCATTACCATGACAATCTCACATATTTATTCAATTGTTTCAATTTATTCCACTGTCATCTTTAAAATTACAGTGTAGATCTCTATCTCCAGAGCAACACGCAAAAATATATCAAATCACTGCAACCCTGCAGAAATCTAAAAATTTCTCCTCTAGAGGGTACTCTGATTTACTTGGATGTTAATCAAGGTAAATGCAAAGTATACCATTTTAACAAAATATTTTCCTTCAATTTCAGTACATTTTAATTATGCATCTGGCAGGCATCAAAGGATTGAATGGTATTGCTCAGAACTACACAAATACATTGAAGCCTATTATTTTAGCCTTGACTAGTATAGTCATCCTTCATTTCCATGAGCATCCCCTCAAACACTTTCCCACATCCTATTCGTATTTCTTCATTCTGTTTTATCATTTCCTCAGAGGCCCTTTCACAGAACCCCAACCTAAATTGGCCTTCCTCTTTTCCTTCCTGTAGCTTTTACAGCAGTTCTACTATTCCGTCAGCTCATTCAGTTTTTCAGTATACATTTATTTGTTCATTTATCTGTCACTCCTATGAGTCTAAATGTACAAAACTATTCTGTGAATGATAATATTAGATGAGTTTCCTTTGAAAACTACAAAGGAATAAATCTAGAGAAATTGTACTTTCACAATAACTTAGGCTGACCTCAGTTGGCCTGGTCCCCACTGCCTGCTGTCAAATTTAACAGTACCTTCTGATTTTAAAATACAATTTAAAAAATAAATGAGGACTCTCCTGTCTGCTTAAAATTCTCTCCTGTACTCACCAGAACAAAATAGTCTATAAAGGTAAGGTTCCAAGTCTTAATGAAGCTGTTTTTGCCATACTTGTAGTTCTGAGCTTGTTTCTCTCTAGCAAAAGCCCCATTATGATTGTAGATTCCCCTTTATGTAATGAATAACTTCATCAGCCCTACAGTTCAAAAGACACACTTTGATTAACTCAGATGACAGTGACAATAAATCTAATCAAGGCATGCCCTCTTCAACACAATCTTTTACCTCCAGTTAGGTAATTTATGTAAATTCAATGAAAGAAAACATATTATGTCATCCACTCCCTTCTAAAAGTCTCAAAATAAACCTTCCTGCATTTTCCAAGCAGCCTCACAGTTTTATGGATTTTGGTTATGCTGGTTAGTACTATGGAGCATCTACAGCAAGAAGATTCCTATTAATCTGTATTTCTAAGAGGCCTTGTAATCTATCAATATTCTCACAGGCTCTAGATATATGTGTTAACTCTATGTGGTAGTTAGATTCAGGTGTCAACTTGGCCAGGTGAAGGTGCCTAGTTCTGTTGCTTTGGACATGAGCCAATGGCATGTGAATCTCATCTGTTGCTGATTACATCTACAGTTGGCTAGGAGGTGTGCCTGCTGCAATGAATGATGTTTGATTTAACTGGCTGGAAGCTTAAATGAGAGAGCTCAATGTAGCACAGCCCAAGCAGTTCAGCATACCCCATCTCAGCACTCACAGCTCAGCCCAGGCCTTTGGAGATGCAGAAAGGAATCACCCAAGGGAAAGTTGTCAGAACGCAGAGGCCTGGAGAGAAGGCCAGCAGAGATCACCCTGTGCCTTCCCACATAAGAAAGAATCTCAGTTGAAAGTTAGCTGCCTTTCTCCTCTGAAGAATTATACTTTAACTAAATAAATCCCCTTTTATTGAAAGACAATCCATCTCTGATGTGTTGCATTTGGTAGCTAGCAAACTAGAACACTCTATATAAGTAGAAACACATGTGCTGAAAAAATACCTCAAAGTAAAATATTTTCATTGTTCTAATGTGTATATTTTACTATCAAGGAAGGGAAAGACTATACAGTATAGATCTCTTCATGTCATATTTAGCTCATGTTCTAAGAAATGTAAAGTCCTACAAGTTTCAAAATATTAGGGATTCCATAAACAAATGATCTGGTTTGATCATCCTATGAATAAGATGGGATTTAATTAATTTTTAAAATTGAAATTATAAAAGTCTTTAGACATATCTTGAAATATAGAAGAATAAATTATTTCTGAAGCAAAATCAAGTAATATATTTCCATTTTAGGTACAGGCATTTATTTTGAAATACATTTTTTTCTTTTTCTTTTTTAGCTCACTTTCTGGAAATTAAAAAAAATCCTTCAGTCTCTGTTATTTTAATAGCATACATTTTGGGTAATCAATTACATTCTCATGGCTTTCTTATATATTCCTATGTGTTTTCAGCCTGGTTACCCTACAGTATTCTTGAGGTAAATGAAGATCTTTTTTTCATAGATGTGTATATGTTAACTCTGAGCTAGACCTATCCAAGGGCATGGAGTCATACTAGCATATAAAAGAGAGTCTAGCCCTGTGAGGTTTCAGAGCTACTTTAGAAGAGACAATTTAAAGGAAAAAAAGCAAGGATTTTTTTATACATAATCCAGCTATACTTCCTTTTTGGAAATGGAAAATATCTCTTAGAAACACCAAACACCAATATTTTGCATGAAGAATTGCTCTAGGGTTTCTTTACTGAACCACTGGAGGACAGGCAATGATTATTAAAGAAGAGCAAGATTTTAAAATGGTGATGAGTCCATCTAAGTTATGATGAGAAAACTCTGACAATCTCAATGTATTTTATGTTCAGGTCGGGAACTCAGAAGTGAGGTTTGGACTGGAAAGTGTAAGTACATTAAATGTAGATGACAATTGAGGTCAAAGGAATGGAAAATATTGCTTAGGTAGAAATCAGTAAAGTCTAGGATTGATTTCTGAGGAGTTCAGAATTTAATGTTTTGGAAAGGCCTTGCAACTACATAGAAAGTGGGGCCAAAATAATCCAAGAGAGTGTTGTGTTCTAGGAGACCAGGACAGAGATGGATTAAAGAAGGAAAAGTCAGAGAATTTGTGGAGAAATCTTGAAGATGAAGAGGTAGTCAGTGAATTCATTTGAGATGGAGGTGAGCCTTTCATGGGTAGTGATTTAAGTGGGGAAGTTATAAAACTGTATCAGAGTGCCTTGAGGAGCAAGCAGGTGATAAGGATAAACTCATTAATTTCTGTGATTTGCAAAAGCTTGGCCTCAATTGGTCAGAAAGTTGAAGTAACTGGGGAAGAACAACATATCAATAAAATTCAAATATTTAATATTCACTTCTATAAAAACAATGTATAGAAATTGACATTTATAAATGGTAACAAGGCAAGGCCAGCTCACATCTCATCATTTGGAGAACTCCCCAGAATTCAAAAAATAAGATGGAACATTGAGACAAGTTCACGGAAAAACATCACTTTGCTCTTCTCCCATAGTTCATAACTGCTCAGCTTCTTTTTCTATGGGAAAATACAACCTCTATTTGTATTCCCTTTGTATAGGAAAACATTTAATAACTCTTACAAGTGATACATCCTGGGAACAAACCTTGATTACAGATTGCAGTTAATGAACTTAAGCAGGGTTTCACTCAATGAGATGTATCCAGTTCACATACCATATAATCCATCCAAAATACACAATCTGTGGCTCACAGTACCATCATATAGTTGGGCATTCATCACCATAATCAGTTTTAGAACATTTTCATTATTCCAAAATAAAAATAAAAATAGAAATATAAAACAATGCACAAAAAATCCCACACCTTTTATTACCCCTATTATTTATTGATCTACTTATTTATTTAATCATTTATTTATGTCTTTATTTTATTACTCACCTGCCCACAAACTGGATAAAGAGAGTGTCAGTCACAAGGTTTTCACCATCACATGATCACACCATAAAAGCTATATACTTATACAGTCATCATCAAGAATCAAGGTTCCTGGATTACAGTTCAAATTTTTGCATCTTTCTTTCTAGCCATTCTAATACACAAGAAGCTAAAACCAAATATATATCATGCATAAGAATAACCTCCAGAATGATCTCTCAATTCTATTTGAAATTTTTTAGCCATTCCAAGCCACTGATTGTATACTTTGGATAGATTATATGGTATGTGAATATATATCAATAAAATTGCATTAAAAATATTAACTCTAGTCCATAGTTTGCAATACATACATATTTCCCACATACCCCTCTATTATTAATTCTGTTACAGTGTCTTATATTTGTTCTAGTTAATGAAATAACCTTTTAATTTTTTTATATTTGCACAGTTAATCATAGTCATAGTCTACCACAAGATTCTCTGTGTTATACATTACCATATTTTAATCTCCATCTTTCCTTCTGTTGACATACATGACTTTAAACTTACCCTTTCCATTACATTCATGCACATTCAGTACTATTAATTATTCTTTCAATAATATGCTACCATCTTCTCTAACAATTTCCAAACATTTAGGTTCAAACTAGTTTAACCTTCTGCACATATTAAATAACTTCTCCCTATTCTTCTTTTTTAAGAATCTTCCCCATTCTTTAGTGTCATTCTATATCCTGGTAACCTATATTCCATATTTTATGTTTATTAACTTACATATTATAGTTAATTCATACCAGTGAGATTATACAATATTTGTACTTTTATGTATGATTTATTTTACTTAACACAAGGTCCTCAAGGTTCATCCATGTTGTCACATACTTCAGGACTTCATTCCTTTTTACTGCTGAATAATATTCCATCATATATATATTATATTTATATTCCACCATATATATATTATATATTATTATGTATAATATAATATTCCATCATATATATATATGCCACATCTTGTTTATCCACTCATCTGTTGATGGACACATGGGTTGTTTCCATCTTTTGGCAATTATAGATAATGCTGCTTTGAACATATATGTGCAAATGTCTCTCTGTTCCCTGCTTCAAAATCTTCTGTGTAGATACCAAGTAGCAGAAATGCCAGGTTGTAAAGCAACCTACTTCTAGAATAATGGCCAAAGTGACATCCACAGCAGCTGTACCATGTTACATTCCCAGCAGCATAAATAAGTGTTCCTATTTCACCACAGCCTCTCCAAACCCTGTAGTTTCCTGTGTGTTTAATAGCTGACATTCTTCGAAGGTATGAGATGATATCTCATTGTAGTTTTGATTTTCACTTCCCTAATAGCTAGTGAAGATGAGCATCTTTCCATGTGCTTTTAAAGCTATCTGCATTTCCTCTTTGGAAAATGTCTATTCCTGTCTTTTCCCCATTTTTAAATTAGGCTGTTCATCTTTTTGCTGTTGAGTTGTAGGATTTCTTCATATATTCTGGATATCAAACCCTTATCAGATATATGGTTTCCAAATATTTTCTCCCATCAAGTTAGCTGCCTTTTCATCCTTTTGACAAAGTCCTATGAAGCACAGAAGTACTCAGTTTTGAGGGGATCTAATTATCTATTTTTTATTGTATTGCCTGTACTTTGCATGTAAGGTCTAGGAAAGGTCATTGAATCTGTAGATCAATTTGGGTAGAACTGATACCTTAAGACATTTAGCCTTCCAATTCATGAATATAGGAAGGAAGTCTTCTGATTTATTTAGATCTTTGATTTCTTTTAGCAATGTTTTGTAGTTATCTGGGTACAGGTCCTTTACATCCTTGGTTAAGTTTATTCCTAGGTATTTAATTTTTTAGTTGTTATAAATGGAAATTTTTTTCTTGATTGCCTCCTTGGGTATCTTAGCACTAGTATAAAGGAACCCTCCTAATTTTTGCACATTAATCTTGTATCCTGCCACTTTGCTGAATTTATTTATTAGCTCAAGTAGTTTTGTTGTAGTCTTCTCAGAATTTTCTAAGTATAAGATCATGTTGTTTGCAAACAGCGAAAGCTTTACTTCTTCCTTTCTGATTTGGATGGCTTTTATTACTTTTCTTGCCTAATTACTCTTGCTAGAACTTCTAGCAGAATATTGAATAATAATGGTGATAGTGGGCAACCTTATCTTGTTCCTGCTCTAAGAAGGAAAGCTTTCAAACTCTCACTGTTGAGTAGGATGTTAGCTGTGGGTTTTTAATATATGCCCTTTATTCTGTTGAGGAAGCTTCCTTCAATTCCTGCCTTTCTAAGTATTTTTACCTGGAAAGGATGGTGGAACTTGTCAAATGCATTTTCTGCATTGATGTGGTCATGTGGTTTTCCTCTTTTGATGTGTTGATGTGGTATAATACATTAATTGATTTTCTTGTGTTGAACCACCTTTCCATACCTGGAATAAAACTAACTAGTTCATAGTGTATAATTCTTTTAATGTGCTTGTCATGGTCAGGTTCATGTGTCAACTTGTCCAGGTGGTGGTACCTGTTTGTTGGGTTGGGCAAGTGCTGGCCTGTCTTTTGCTACGAGGACATTTCATAGAATTAAATCATGATCATGTTGGCTACATCCACAGCTGATTCCATTTGTAATCAGCCAAGGGGAGTGTCTTCTTTAATAAGTGATGCTTAATCTAATCACTGGAAGCCTTTTAAGGAGGATTCAGAAGAGACAGGCTCTTTTTCTTGCTTGGGCTGGCCAGCCTCTGCTGTGGAGTTCATCCAGACCTTCCATTAGAATTGTCAGCTTCATAGCCTGCCCTACAGATTTTGGACTCTATGTTCCCATGGTTATGTGAGACACTTCTATAAATTTTATATTTAGGAATATTTCCTGTTGATTCTGTTTCTCTAGAGAACCCTAACTAATACAGTGCTATTGGATTCAATTCGTCAATATTTTGTTGAGGGACTTTGCATCTATATTCATTAGAGAGATTAGTCTGTAGGTTTCTTTTCTTGTAATTTTATTTGGCTTTGGTATTAGGGCTATGCTGGCTTCATAGGAAGAGGTAGGTAGTGTTCCCTATTCTTCAAATTTTTGGAGGAGTTTGATCAGGATTGGTATTAATTCTTCTTGGAATGCTTGGTAAAATTCACCTGTGAAGCCATCTTGACCTGAGCTTTTCTTTGAGGGAAGAATTTTGATGATTGACTCAATCTCTTTACTTTTTTTTTTTTTGAGGACTTTTATTTCTTCTTGAGTCAGTGTAGGTTGTTTGTGTGTCTATTTAATCGAAATTGTCTAGTTTGTTGGCATACAGTTGTTCATAGCATCCTCTTATGATATTTTTTTTATTTCTTCATTGTCCATGGTAATGACCTCTCCTTTCATTTCTCCTATTAATTTAGTACCATTAATTTCTTCCATCTAATCTGTCAGTGTTTGCTTCATTTATTTTGGGCCTCTGCTCTTAGGTGTATATGTTTATAATTATTATGTCTTCTTGTTGTATTGACACCTTAATTAGTATATAGTGACCATCTTTGCCCTTTAATACTTTTTGACTTACGTCTACTTTATCTGACTGTTAATCTCTCACTTTTGGCTAGTATGTTATTCTCTCTCTTTTGATTAGTATGTTCATGGTATATTTTTTCTGTCCTTTCACTTTCAACCTATTCATGTCTCTGAATGTAAGATGATTCTTTTGTGGAGGACATATATTTAGGTCATGCTTTTCTGTCCATTCTGCCAATTTCTGCTTTTGACTTGAAAATTTAATTCATTTACATTTAAAGTCACCAATATAATGAATATCTGCCATTTTGTTATTTAGTCTTTGTGTCTTGTCTTTTTTGAGCCTTAGTTCTTCCATTAATACCTACTTTAATACTATTTGGGTTTTTTTGTATCACATCACTTTGTGTCCCTTCTCATTTCAATCTGGATATATTTTTCATATATTTTCTTTGTGGTTATCATGATGCAATGATTTAACTTCCTAATATATACAACAGCTATATTTGATTTTAAATTATTATTATTATTGAGTTTTTAGGTCCAGAAGCTCTTTCTAAGCACAGGATCTGCCAATTCATGACTTCTCTCTGAGATTTAGGAAGTCTGAGCTCTAAGATATTTTATCAATTTAGAAAAATTTGCATGCAAGCTGAAAAGAATTATATAGAAATATTTGCATACTGATAATAATATGCCAATCATAGACAACAAGTCAACTCTTAAAAAGGGAAAGGGCATAGTTCACAATTTTTTCAGATTTTTGAAATACTATCGAACATCTCCAAATTAATTATTCCTGGAAGAAATAATTCTGAGACTATAAGAAACCTCACAGGATGAATTGAGAAAAGAAGAATTATTATGAATACATTTTCACCTTCAATGTTAGAAAATCAGAATTGTATTAAAATAGCTAAAATATATACCCACAACAATAGATGCCAGAATTTTAACTAAGTAATACAACAAATACTTTTCAAAAATTAGACATGAAACATGAAGATGACTTTGATAAAATGAGGGAAACTGAAATAATCTAACAGGTCCCTTAAGAGCATGGAACAAAAATATATTTTGCATATTTGTCTACAAAAATGACTTCCTTATGAAAATTCACTTTCATTGCTGTTATTAAACTATGCATTAAATGCATTTTAACCTAAAAACAAGTTATCTATATATTCATACATTTATACATTTTGGATTATATTTTCTCTTCTTTTGTCCCATTGTCAGTCATCTCATGTCTCTCTGAAGGAGTTTGGTCAGTGAACATTGATGGCTCTTATTTAGTCATCCTCAAAACTGACTCAGGTAGCCCTCATATACATTCAAATTGATCTCCAGTATTCCTTGGTTAGTCAATGACTTCTTCACACCTCTTTGATTACTTCCCTCAGGAGTGATTCCTTCAACATTAAATCCCAAAATTTAGACTTTAATAAGTAAAAAATACCCAAATCAGGGTCTGTCATTTGGTCAATAAAATTTCTATGCCTCTTGGTATGCCAAGATCTTGGGTTCAAAGATGTAACAGATAGACAGGATACCTGACCTTTTGGAGTTCATTGTCTGGGGTCAAAGTTGTGCTGGTTTGAAAGGATTATGTGACCTAAAAAGCCATGTTTTAATCCTGATCCATCTTGTGGAGCCAGCCATTTCTTTTAATCCCTATTCACTACTATACGTTGGAAACTTGGTTAGATTATCTCCACAGAGATATGACATGCCCAATTGTAGGTATTAACCTTTGATTAAAGGGAGATGTGACTCCACCCATTCCAGGTGGGTCTTGATTAGTTTATTGGAACCCTTTAAAAGAGGAAACATTTTGGAGACAGCCACAGAGTCACAAGAACCATGAGAGCTCATGTAGCCAGAGACCTTTGGAGATGAAGAAGGAAAATGCCCCCAGGGGAGCTTCATGAAACAAGAAGCCTGGAGAGAAAGCTAGCAGGTGCCACCATGTTCACCATGTACCTTTCTATTTGAGAGAAAACCCCTGAACATCATCAGCATATGTGAACCAAGTATCTTTTCCTGGATACCTTAGATTGGACATTTCTGTAGCCTTGCTTTAATTTGGACATTTTTACAGGCTTAGACTGTAAACTTGCAACTTAATAAATTCCCCTTTACAAGCCATTCTGTTTCTGATATATTGCATTTAAGCATCTAGCAAACTAGAACAGAAGTGGTCAAGAAAAGCATGTTATTAGTGGTACAAACTTTGGTAGAAATACATGTTTTGGGAGCTTTGGTTAGGCACCAACAGTGGGCCTGAATATTCAAGGAAGGCATCCAAATTGTTGATAATTAAGCCAGTATATGAAAGAAGGCCATCAGGGTATTTTAACAAGGTGTTCCAGGAATAAAGGACTTCACAGGCAAGTTACTAATGCCTTTTTTTTTTTTTTTTGCAAGAGCAGGCACCAGGAATCGCACCCAGCACTGACGCATTTTTAAAAGGAGGAATCTCCCATGTTGCATCACACATCCCAAGGCAATGGAATTGAACAACATAAACCACTTAAACCTAGCAGACATATACAGGACACTCCTCACAACAGCAGCATAAAATACCATCTTCTCAGGTGCACGTGGAATATTCTCTCCAGGGTAGGCCATCTGTCTGGTCACCAAAAAAAAGTCTTAAAAACTTTAAAAGATTAAGGGATGCAAGTGTAGTTCAATGGCAGAATTCTCACCTGCCATGTAGGAGACTAGAGTTTGATTCCTGGCCTGTGTACTACCCACCGCCACCAAAAAAAAATTCAACAAATGGTGCTGCAAGAATGGGATAGTCACATGGGAAATGAATGAAATGTGACCCTGACCATAAAACATACAAAAAATTTTTTAAAGATTAAAATCACACAAAATATCTTCTCTATCAATAATGGAATGAAAGTAAATCAATACCAGAAGGAAACCTGGAAAACTCAGATATGTGGAACTAGTGGGTCAAAAATAAATCAGAAAAATAATAATAAAATAAATAAAATCACAAGGAAATTATAAAATACTTTGATATGAATAAAAACCATAACATAGTATACCAAAACTTATACGATGAAATAAAAGAAATGTTCAGAGGAAAATTTATAGGTGTAAATACCAACTTTAATAAAGAAGAAAAACATAAAATCAATATTCTGAAATATATTCTGAAAGCTAACTCTATATCCTAAGATGTATAAAAAGAAGAGAAAATTAAACCCAAAGCTATGAGAATAAAGGAAATAATAAAAATTAGAGAGGACACACTTGGAATAGGGAAGAGGACATACTTGGGATAGAAAAAAATCAACAAAACTAAAGTTGGCTCTTCAAAAATATCAATGACATTGCCAAACCTTTAGCTCAACTGATAAGAAAAAGAGAGAAAACATGAATAAATCAGTAATGAAAATGGGGGCATTACTACCAGCTACAGAAATCAAAAGATTGTAAGAAGACAGGATGAACAATTGAATACCAATAAATTAGATAACCTAAGTGAAATGAAAACACAAAAACTGACTCTAGAAGAAATAGTATCTTAGAAATGTAATAAGCAGAAATTGAAAACCTTCGAACAAAGAAAAGTTCAGGACAAGATGGCTTCAATGTTGAAATCTAGGTAACATTTAAAGAAAATTAGCACCAATCCAATCCTTCCCAAACTCTTCCAAAAAATGAAAGAGAAGAGAATACTTCCTAAATGTATGAATCCTGCATTATCTTTGTACTTCATATGAAAGCCAAAGGCATCTCTCATGACTATAGATAAAATCCTCAGCAAAAACTAGTAAACCAAATCCAGCAGAATGTTAAGAGGATTAAACAACATGACCAAGTGGGATTTAACTTGAGACTCCAATGGTTGTGTCAACATATAGAAATAAACCAATGTTATACTACATATTAACTGACTGAAAAATAGGATCATATAATTTGATACAAAAAATTATTTGCTAAACCCAATATCATCTCATGATAAAAGAATCAACAAACTATGATTGGCAGGGAACTTTCTCCACCTAATAAGGGGGATTTATGAAACATCCACAGCTATCATCACAAACAATGGCTATAGGCTGCAAGTTTTCCATCCAAGATCAGAAACACAACAAGGTAGCTTTCACTTGCTGCTATTAAACAGTGTCCTGAATAATCTTATCTGAGAAATTTGGCTACAGAAAGACATAAAAGGCATACAAATTGGAAAAGAAATAAAATTATCTCTATTCTGAGATGACATAATCTTATATACAGAACTATAGAATCCACATACACGCTTACACTCATGCACACACTACACACCTTAACTATTAAAACTACAAAATGAATGTAATAAATTTGGAGGGTAAAGAGTAACGTACACAAATCAGCATGTTCCTCACATACAAATTGTGAGGAATCCAAAAAGAAAATTTTTAAAAATTAATTTGCACTAGCATCAAAAAAAAAATCTTTGGTATAAATTTAACCAAGATATGCAAAATTTATATGCTGGTATCTTTAAAATATTGCTGAAAGAAATTAAAGAGGACCCAAATAAATGGAAAGACATGCCATTTAATGAATGGGGAGATTTAATATAGTTAAGGTGGCAATACTCCACAAATGATTTAAAGATACAGTACAATACCTATCAAAATACCAAGGGCAATTTTTAAAAAAGATGTAAAATCTGACCCTTAAAATTGTATGGAATTGGGTGGTGCAACAGTGGTTCAGTGGCAGAATTCCCACCTGCTGTGCTAGTGACCTGGGTTCCCGGAGACTGCCCATGCCCAAAACAGGAAAATTATATGGAGTTATAAGAGACCCTGAATAGTTAAAATTATATTGAAAAAGATACACAATTTTCTATTTCAAAGCACGATACAAATCTACAGTAATTTAAACAGTGTGTTATTGGCATAAAGGTAAACATAAAGGATAATGGAATAGAATTGATACTCTAGAAATAAAGACATACATCTATGGTCAATTAACTTTCCACATACATGGCACCAAAATCTTGAACTTGGGAAAGAATAGTGTCTTCACAAAGTGGTAGTGGAATAATTACAGGTAAAGGTTATAGGCACAGGCAAAGCATGAAGCTTAATCCTTGCAATATTTACAAAAGCATAAGTCACTTAGAGAACTAAATGTAAAAGAAAAATGATAAAAAGTCTTATAAGAAAATATAATGGTAAGTCACAATAACTTTGTGGTAACTGATGCTTAGCTATGACATTAAAAGCACTAGAAATAAAAGAAAAATAAAGAAATTGAAATTCACAAAACATGAAAAAAATTTGTTCATCAAAAGACCCTGTTAAGTGAGAACAGAACCTACCAAATGGGAGAAAATACTTTCAAATCATATATCCGAGAATGGCCTAATAACCAGAATATATATTTTTAAATCCCTTGCCACTTCATGAAAATACAGGTAATCTAATTTTAATGCAATTTTATTGAGATAGATACACATACCATATAATCATAGAAAGTATACAATCAATGGCTCACATAATAGCTTCATATAGTTATGCATTCATTACCACAGTCAATTTTAGTGCATTTTCACTCTCAAAAAAAAGAACATCCCAAACATCCCATACACTTTATACACCTATTATTTATTTATTTATGTCTTTATTTTCTTTATCATCTGCCAATACACTGGATAAAGAGAATGTCGTCACAAGTTTTTTTTTAATTGTTAAAAGATTTATTGCAGTAAAACAATAATAGTTTAGAAAACATTTGTATAACTCAACTGGTTTAGAAGTTGCAGAGCAAGGGAAATCCCTGCAACATGACATTGTGGGGAGATTCTCAGACACTGTAGTTCTTTTAACAGCATGCCACTGTATGTTCTTTCCCAAATATCTGTATGTGAACCTTTAAATAAATCCTCAGTTACACTCGATGTTGACATACTGTTTTTCCCCTTAATCTTTAGATGTGTAAAACTTTCCTGTTATATTCCATTACAAGAAAAAAAGTCTTTTAACAAACCATTTTCAGCAATCTATTTTGTGCCTGTACATTTTTATTAATATTACCTTGATTCAATATATCATTTTTAAATGGAAACTATGACCAAGTACTATGGCTTTTTGTTTTTTGTTTTTTTTAAAAAACAGCTCCAATTTTTTGTTACAAGCTGTTTATGTATGGTTCTGGCACCTATGTGAAAGATCTTAATAAGCAGCAAAGAATAGAAAAAAACAGTGGTTGAAATGTGTATTTAAGAATATTTACAGGGTAGATCCAGTGCAAAATAATGAAAACCAAAACATCTCAGCAATGTAAGCCAGTATGTTGGTGTTCAAAACCACTAAAGGGTTTGATCACTTACCCCTAAGTAAATTGCCTCTAGCTGATATTAACAACAAAATACATCCCTTTTCAATCCCTACATTTCCCACATCCTTGCAAGTTTTATTGAGTTACCACAGATATGAGTTGTGATATCTGGATTCTTGTCTTTAGCTTCATCTCACATTCATGTTTTCATAGGAGGCTTACTTGGGCAAACCATGACTACTATGCATCTTGCAGCTGAAGTCCATCTTCCATCTCCGATCCCATCTTCTTGAGACTAAGTTATTCCTTCTGTGAGTTTGAAATAGCTAGACAATTTTTATTTCATGGGATTTTAAGTTCATTTGGTATATATTCAGGTCTACCATACCCACTCTCCATGAACTGCCGAACTGGATGGTAAAATGCAAGCCCAGCAATTGTAGCTAAGTACTGAGAACAGACATACAGGTTGTGTAAGAACCTACAAGGGCAAGTCTGTCTGTTCCCTAAGTGGAAAATCAGGGAACTTGGTACTCCTGGATAGGAATGAACTCTCTTCCCCTGCAACCCTATCCAAAACTCTATCAAACATCAAACATACCAATAGCAAAAGCTATATAGCACCTCGGATTTGGAGGCAAAGTATCAACTATCATAATTACAATGAGAAAAGGAGCTAGGACAGGGCAGATCTCTGAATGACCTGAGGTACTATCATGCTATTCACACTAACAAGATATGGTAATAATGCTTGTTAGGAATTTTTCATAGGATTTTTTTTGCAGTTATTAAAAATAAAAACACTACTTACATATTTGTACATAATGCCTCTTTCATTAGTTTTCTTATAAGATTGTCACTAAGAGAATGGCAAGACACATTAGCTGAGAATGTTCTCTTGGTGAGGGAAAATTCTTTTATCTCTGAGCTTTCCCTAGGAGAGAAGAATAGTATCAGCTACAAGTATCTACTCTGTATTTCTGAGCAAAAGTAGTGTCCTCAGAGCAACCAAGACCTCTAGGAAACAAACAAGTAAGACGATAAAACACAAACAAAACCTGGACAGTGGAAGAATGACCAGAGGCCACTTAAGTGGCTTTTAACCTGCGCATTTAGTTTACACAAGGGAACAATCATAATGACTTATATTTACTCAGAGAAAAGTTCAATTTCAAAGGGAAATAATGTGGATGGCAGGAATTGAAAAACCTAAATGAGAATGAGCTTAATTTCTCTCAGAATACAAGAGAATCTTGTTTTAAAATTTCTAGGACATTATTGCACCTAGGATATCTTTCACTCACAGATGTAGGTCCTAAAGGGAAAGGACCTTAGTTTCTTTGGTTTGTGGGGAGAAAGCAAAACAGAATTTCTGACAACCTATGGTAGTGCAGCACAAATGAAATAATTTTCAAACTAAATCCCACCCCCCAAAACAGACCACCTACTCCCAAACAAAACCAAAATCCTCGACCTAAAAATTCAAGATGACCAAACTATAAAAAAAAAAAACAAAAAAAACCCCCAAAAAACCAAATATTTCAAAAATGCTTTCTGGTTCTCTGTACAAAAAGTGATGGTATAAAAACACTCATGTGAAAACAATTTTTATCTTTCAAGTCCTAAAATCAAGAATCACTTCCTTGTGATTCAACCTCTAACACTTAATTAAAACATTCAGGAACAGTCTCAGAATCCAAGGCCTGACACATAAACCCATCCCTGCTGATTCTGGGGTCCTTCGGCCTGTGATCCAAGGGAGCCCCAATGAATTTCTTCTTCAACAAAACCAGGAAGTGGCTGCATGCACAGGTCCTTCTTCCACCAAGACTGCACTGGGGACAAGGGCCTTGGGCCGTTCTGGCCTATTAATTGCCACAATAATGGGCTAGCCATTTCTAATACATCACTCCTCATCACAGGCCACCTGGCAAAAATGTTTGGCTCCCTGCGTGAGAGAAAACAAACAGTTCCCTGCTTGGTTCCAGGCACTATCCTAGCTAAGCAGGTAAGATTCACTGCTGTGTGATGGGAGAAGAATGTTTTGGATGCACATGTGGCGTGTGTCTGTCCATGCATGCCCACTAGCGGTGTCTGGTGTAGGCTTTGAACCAGGAGGTCACCAAGGCAGCCGCCGAGGAAATCATGCTGCCTGCACTGCTGCTGGCAATGGGTGGGGATGCCTTGGTGCTCTGGCACTGGGAGACTTCCACGGGCTGGGAAGGAATATTGCAAAACCAGGGGCTTGGCAGGTTCGCCCAGTCCATGCCCAGGTCGATCTCCTCCTCACTGACGTGCTCGTCTCCACTCTCATCAGATTCTCCAGCAACTCCAGGATCCACAACTCCACAGACTCCTCGAGGTCTGTGAGCACTTCGAAGGGTCCAGACCTGCCTAGGTGTTCAGAGTTTGCACTGACCAGGTACATTAGATTCCTGAGGGTATGCAGCGGTTGTAATTGATCTAAATGTACATGCTGAGAAAAGCAAAGGTAAAGGATATTTGTATTCAATTTCTTCACTGCTCGAGTAAATTTCTGTCTGCTGAGATTTTCCCCACAAAATTCACTGTTGCAGTTTTTGGGGAAGATTTACATTGAGTATATGTGATAAAATATTGACCAGCTGAGTTGCATAGCATAGTGCAGCACTGATTGTGTAAGCAGGATTATTATGCTCCATATGAGGCCCCTGAGTTGTTTTCTTCTCTTCCACCCAGTTGTAGTAGGCAGAGTAGTCCCCATTGTTCGGGAGACTAATCCAAGGCCCAGTAATGCTGATGCTGGTGTCTGAGCTGTGGTCGTCACAGACCCACCTCCCGGAGAGGTAAGTTGTCCTCCGGGCTTCGGCAAGCTTGCTGACGGTGCTGGAGGTCATGGCACTTTCTGAAGACACGTCAGTAAGATCTCTCACACCAGTCTTTACTTCCTCGATGGGAAAAATCACAGAGGTGAGCTTTAATATATGAGATCCCCGAAGATTTGCCAGACTCTCACAATGACTCTTTAAGTCTATGTTTTGTTTTTTTTCCCACCAGGTCACCAAGTTTGCAATTCTGTCTCTGTATCTTCTCCTTTTTCTCTTGATGCCGCTGTGCGGGACTGTAAAGCTTCTGATTCCTTTCCTTAGTTTTGAGAAGGCCTTCAGAATTTTTCTTCATTTCTTCGTTTCCTTTACATATTGTTTGTTTCAGTTGTTCAATCCTCATCTTGCAGGACATGATTTTCCATCTCAACTGATCTGTTATCCATTTTCCTTCCAGAGCTTTTAACACGTTTTTGAAATTCTTCTTGCTTGCTCTTAAGTCGGCTTAACCTTTCCTTCTTGTCAATAAACCTCTCACAGTCGCGGCCGTCGAAATAGACGAAATCTCCGTTCTGGACGCACTTTGCACAAGTCAACCAATGGCGGGTGGTGTTGCATAGTGGGTACCGCTCAACCTCCACGTACAGCCCCTCCGCGTCATTCACAGAGTCCACCAGGTCCCTAGCAAGTGGCTGGTACCCGCAGCTGAGAGCCTCCAGCACCTGGGCTCCCTTCCCACTGGGAGACGCCATGATGATCTAGTCATGAGGTTTTTAAGATCATATGGTCACACTGTAAAAGCTATATAGTTATATAGGGGGTGCAGTGGTAGTTCAGTGGTAGATTCTCGCTTGCATTGTGGGAGACCCAGGTTCAATTCCAGGCCCATGCACTTTCCAAAACAAAACAAAAAAAAAAAAAAAAAGGAAGCAAAGAAAGAAAGAAAACCAATCAACCAAACAAAAGTCAACAAGTGGTGCAGCAATAATGGATACTCAGCTGGAAAAAGAATGAAAGGTGACCTCCGCCACACAGCCAAAAAAAAAAGCTATGTAGCTAGCTATATAATCATCATAAAAAATCCAGGCTACTGGATTACAGTTTAACAGTTTCAGGTCTTTCTTCTAGCTATTATAACGCACTAGAAACTAAAAAGGAATGCCTATATAATGCCTAAGAATAACCTCTCGAATGACTCCTTGACTCTATTCGAAATCTCTTAGTTACTGAAAACTATTTCTTGTCCCCATTTTTGTCAAGAAGGAACTCTCAATCCCATGATGCCAAGGCCAGGCTCATCCCTGGGAGTCATGTCCCATGTCGACAAGGAGATTTACATCACTGAGAGCCATGTCTCACATGGGAGTGAGGGTAGTGGGTTCATTTGCAGAGTTGGTTTAGAGACAGAGACTACACCTGAGCAACAAAAGAGGTTCTCTTGGGGTGACTCTTAGGCATAATTATAATTAGTCTTGGCTTGTCCTTTGCAAGAATAAGTTTAAAAGGGCAAGCCCCATGATTGAGGGCTTGGCTTATTAAATTGGTAGTCCCTAAAGCTTGCAAGAGTATCAGGAATTCCCCAGGTGGGGAAGTTTAATATTTCCAAATTGTTCTCCAATCCCTCAAGAGGACTTTGCAAATATCTTTTTATTTTATGCCCAAATTACTTTGGGGCATATCAGGGTATTATATTAACCTGTACAAAATAGCAAGGTCTCATTCCCCATTCAAATTTCCATGTAATTATGCTGTTTACATAAACTGATCATACAGATTAAATTAGACAGGGTGCTACAGAAAATATAAATTTTGTACCAAATAAACATCTCTTTCTTTGGTCTTACAAAGAAATTGAAGTTTTATAATACAGTCAATATTATCTTTTCCCTGTATCCTGATTTACCTTAGTCCTAACCAGATCAGCTTAATTCATATCTCTAATGGAAGTCTTATCTCTTTTTCAGCTTCATTAACAGTTGCTGTATGGGGTAATGCTGAGCTACAGAACACTAACTCTGGGTCCTCAGTTGTCTCACAGATGCCCAAATTTCCAGGGAACAAACAAGTTATACACAAAGTGCTCAGTATATCAGAATTCAGAAATAACAGTTACAGCTCTGGAATAGATGTAACTGCTGTAAGGGCTTACAATCTAGGAATCTTTACAATAAGACATTATTTTGCACTCCTTAATCGCCAATTGCTCAATCCCTGCCCACATTTTACCACTGGATAACCTATACTCTCATATTCAATTCTCAGAATTTGCACTTTAGTCCATATTAGTGAGGCCTTACAATATTTATCTTTTCAATTCTGTCTTATTTCACTCAGCATGATGTCCTCAAGATCTATTCACCTATTGGCATGCCTCACTTCATTCATTCTTGATGCCACTCACTATTTCACAGTATGTATACACCATATTTTGCATTTTGTTCATCAGTTGATGTGCCCTTAGGCCACCTTTATCCATTTCAAATCATAAACACTGCCAACATAAACACCAGTGTGCACATATCCATTCATGTCCCTGCTTTCAGTTCTTCCAAGTATATACCTGATAATAGGTTTGCAGGATAATATTGTGTGCTGGCTTGATGCTGTTATGTACCCGAGAGAAGCCATGTCATTTTCCTGATCCAATATTGTGGGGAAGCCATGTTTCTTTTAATCATGATTCGATATTGAGGTGGAAATTTTAGATTGTTTCCATGGAGATGTAACACACCAGTTGTGGGTGGGACCTTTTGATTGGATTGCTTCTATGGAGATGTGATAAACCCAATTATAGATGTGATCTTTTGATTAAATGGAGATTTGACTCTGCCCATTCAAGGTGGGTCTTACTTTGCTTTCTGGAATCCTTTAAAAGATGAAACATTTTGGAGAAAGCTCAGAACTGAGAGAGATGCAGATATTTGGAGATGCCTAGAGTGCCAACAGGAAGAGCAGATGCCTAGACATGCACATTTGGAGATGCAGAGCTCAGGAGACATCACCATGTACCTTCCCATGAGATGCTAGGCAAGCCAGAACACAGACTTGTGTAGCAGAGAAGCTAAGTGAAGGCCCACAATGCTTAGAGAGGAAACCACTGGCATCAGAAGCTGGTAGCAATGGAACTGGAAAAACAGACCAACAGATGCCATGTGATAGACATTGGCCTTTCTTGAGCCAAGCTATCTTTATCTGGATGCCCTAGTTTGGACATTTCTATGGCCTTAGAAATGTAAATTGTAACTTAATAACTTCCCTTTTTAAAAGCCAATCCATTTCTGGTACACTGCATTCTTGTAGCATTTAGACAACTAAAATACATGACAACTCTCTTGTGGAATCACCACACTGCCATCCAGAGAGGCTGTACCATTCTACTTGGTCAATAGGTACATCTCTCTCTCTCTCTCCACATTTCCTCCAGCACTTGCTCCTTTCTGTTTATTTTTTAAAGTTTTATTCTCATATCATACAATCCATCCTAAGTAAATTATCAACAGTTCCTGGTATAATCACATAGCTATGGATTCATCACCACAATCTATTTGAGAACATTTCCATTTAATCTGCAAAGAAAGAAGAGAAAAAATGGATAAAATAAAAAGGAGAAACACCACCACCATTAGGAATCCCATATCCTTTCCTTATATCCACCTCTTACTGACAATGTGATTTACTTTTGGTATATTGCCTTTGTTACAATAAATGGAAGCATATTACAATGTTACTGTTAATTATAGAGCCTATTTTGCATTGATTGTATTTTTTCCATATGCCATACCATTTTCAACACCTTGCAATGTTGATATTTATTTGTTCTTCCTCATGTAAAAACATTTTTGTATTTGCACATTCAATCACCACCACTGTCCAGTCTAGGTTCTGCTAAGTTATGCAGTCCCAGTTTTTAATGTTCTATCTTTCCTTCTGGTGCCATGCATGTCCTTAGCCTTTTTCTTTCATCCATAGTGACATTGAGCCTTTTTCATTATACTTACAATATTGGGCTTTCATTTTGCCCTTACTGATAGTCTTCACTTCTACACTCTTCTCCAAACCTCTCTTCTGTCTTTTCCTATTTAATTATAGTGATTCCTTTAATATTTCCTGTAGAGCAAGTCTCTTGTTCAAAAACTTTCTCAGTGTCTGTCTGAAAATAGTTTAAACTACCCCCTCCCCTGCTTTTTTTTTTTTTTTTTTTTTTTTTGGCACAGACAGTCACCAGGAAATGAACCCAGGTCTCCAGCATGGCAGGCAAGAACTCTGCCTGCTGAGCTACAGTGGCCCACTCCCCTTATTTTTTTATGGACATCTTAATCTGATATACAATTCATGGTTGGCAGTTTTTTTCCTGTTCAGTATCTTAAATATATCTTACCACTGCTTTCTTACCTCCATGTTTCTGCTGAGAAACCCACATACAGTCTTACTGAACTTCCTGTGTGTGTGATGGGTGACTTTTCTCTTGTTGCTTTTAGAAATTTCTGTCTTTGACATTTAACAATTTGATTAGTGTCTAATGGATCTATTCTATTTTTGGTATGCCATACTTCTTGGATCTGTAATTTTATATCTTTCATAAGAGTTGAGAAATTTTCAGTAATTATTTCTTCCATTATTCATTCTGCCCCATTCCCTTCTCTTCTCCTTCTAAGACACCCATAACACATATATTCATGTGCTTCATGTTGTCATTCAATGCCTTGACACCCTGCTCATATTTTTTCCATATCTGTTCTTTTGTGTCCAGGATTTGTTGTGTCCTGTCTTCCAGTTCACTAGTCTTTTCTTCTGTTTCTTCAAATCTGCTGTTGTATGTGTCCATCATGTCTTTCTTCTTTCTATTCTGCCCTTTTAAAAAACATTTTTTATTGTATAATATAACATACATACAAAGCTAAGAAAGAAAAAGAGCAATAGTTTTCAAAGCACTCTTCAATAAGTAGTTACAGGGCAGATCCCAGAATTTGTCATGGGCTACTACAGCATCACCTCAGATTTTTTTTCCTTCTAGCTGCTCCAGAACATTGGAGGTTACATGGAATAAATGTTTTTTTTTATCATCACAATTCACTTTTTGTGAAAAATAACATATATACAAAAAAGCAATAAATTTCCAGGCACAGTGCAATAATTATTTGGAGAACAGATTTCAGAGTTTGGTATGGGTTACAATTCCACAATTTGAGGTTTTTACTTCTAGCTGCTCTAAGATACTGAAGACTAAAAGAAATATCAGTATAATGATTCAGCAATTGTACTCGGTTGTTAAGCCCTACCTTCTTTGTATAACTCCACCATCAACTTCGATCATTGTTTATCGTTCTTTAGGGGTCTTTGGGCTATGCCCATTCAAACTTTTACATGTTGGAAGGGGCTGTCAATGCTGTAGGGTAGGGAGATGGGAATAACTGATGTTCTGGAGAGGCTGGCCCCTCTAGGTTTCAGGACTTGTCTGGTCCAGGGACCCATCTGGAGGTTGTAGATTTCTGAAAAATTATCCTAGGGCATGGAACCTTTGTAGAATGTTATATACTGCCCTAGGTGTTCTTTAGGATTGGCTAGAATGCTTTTGGTTGGGGTTTGGCAAATTATGATGGGTAGCAATGTTTAACTGAAGCTTGCAAAAAGAGTGACCTCTCGAATAGCCTCTCAACTCTATTTGAACTATCTTAGCCACTGATACCTTGTTACTCTACTTTTTGCCCTTTTGGACAGGATGGCATTGTTGATCCCCTGGTGCCAGAGCTGGACTCATCCCTGGGAGTCATCTCTCATGCCACCAGGGAGACTTTCATCTCTGGAGGTCATGTCCCACATATGGGGGAGGGGGGCAGTTATTTCACTTGCAAAGTTGGGCTTAGAAAGAGTGAGGCCACATCTGAGCAACAAGAGGTCCTCCAGAAATAACTCTTAGGCATCTATAGGTAGGATAAGCTTCTCTGCTATATACATAAGCTTCACAAGAGCAAGCCTCATGATTAAGGACTTGACCTACTGATTTGAGTGTCCCTCATGTCTGACACAGTATAAGGGATTACCCCGGTAGTAAAGTTTAATAGCTCCATATTTTTTCTCCCATTCCTCAAAGGACTTTGCTAATACTTTTTTTCTTTGTAAACACTTTTTTTTTAAAAAAATACTTTAATAATAAAACAACATACAAACACACAAACATTCCATACATGGTATACAGTCAATGGCTCACAATATCATCACATAGTTGTATATTCATCACCATGATCATTTTTTTAAACATTTGCATCACTCCAGAAAAAGAAAAAAGAAAAAACTGATACATACCATACACCTCACCCCACCCTCTCATTGATCACTAATATTTCCATCTACCCAATTTATATTAACCATTGTTTCCCTTATTATTTATCCACATTTTTTACTCATCTTTCCATACCCTAATTAAAAGGAGCATCAGACATGTTTTCACAATGACGCCATCACATCATAAAAGCTGTATCACTATACAATCATCTTCAAGAAACAAGGCTATTGGAAACAGGCTCTACAATTCAGGTACTTCCCTCCAGCCACTCCAATACACCATAAACTAAAAAGGGATTGTCTATATAATGTGTAAGAGAATAACCTCCATGATAACCTCTTGACTCTGTTTGAGATCTCTCAGCCATTGACACTTTATTTTATCTCATTTCTCTCTTCCCCCTTTTAGTAAGAAGGTATTCCCAATCCCTTGATGTCATGTCCCGCCTCATCCCAGGATTCTGACCCACATTACCAGGGAGGTTTACACCCCTGGGTGTCATGTCTCATGTAAAGGGGGAGGGTAGTGAGTTCACTTGACATGTTGGCTTAGACAGAAAGGCCACATCTGAGCCACAAAAGAGGTTCTCTGGGGGTGACACTTGGGCCTAATTTTAAGAGCTTACCCTATCTTTTGCAGGAATAATTTCATAAGGGTGCCAATATTTTTTGATTATGTACTTAATATATTCTAGGATGTATCCAGGCATTACATTAAGCTATACAGGATTAAAGGCACTCACTGGGGCTCCCTGTGTGTGGACTGTTTAAATGATTTATCCAGACAGGTTGAATTAGATTATGTGCTACAGAAAATTAGGTTCTGGATAAAATAAACCTTTCTTCTTTTGGTCTCAAAGAGTAGATAAGGTTCTAAAATATAGAAAATGCCCCATTTTCTCCATATCCTCTCCAACATTTGTAGGTTCCTGTTTGTTTAATAGCCATTCTTATAAGCGTGAGATGGTATCTCATTGTTGTCTTGATCTGCATTTCCCTTATACCTAATGAAAATAAGCATCTCTTCATGTGTTTTGAGCCATCTGTATTTGCTATTCAGAAAAATGTCTATTCACATCTTTAGGCATTTTATAATTGGGTTGTTCAGTCTTTTGTTGTTGAGTTGTATGATTCCTTCATGTATACAGGCTATCAAACCTTTGTCTGATGTGTGATTTCCAAATATTTTCTCCCATTGAGCTGGCTGCCTCTTCACCTTTTTGAGAAAGTTTTTTGAGGTGGACAGCATTTATTTTTGAGAGTTCTCATTTATCTATTTTTCACTTTTGTTGCATGTGCATTAAGTGTAAAGTTTAAGAAGCTACTTTCTATTACTAGACCTTGAAGATGTTTTCCTACATTTTCTTCTAGAAGCTTTATGGTACTAGTTCTTATATTTAGGTGTCTGACCCATGTGCTGGTTTGAAAGGATTATGTAACCTGGAAAAGCCATGTTTTAATCCTGATTCATCTCATAGAGGTAGCAGGATTCTTTTAAGGCCTATTAAGTATTGAAGGTTGGAAGCTTGATTAGATTATCTCCATGTAGATGTGACATGCCCAATTGTGGGTATTAAGCTTTAATTAGAGGGAGATTTGACTCCACCCATTCAGTTGACTCTTGATGTTTACTGGAATCCTTTAAAAGAAGAAACATATTTTGAAAAAAGCTTCAGTGTCATGAGAGTCCAGGCAGCAAGAGACTTTTGGAGATGAAGAAGGAAAATGCCCCCAGGGGAGCAACATGAAACAAGAAGCCAGGAGAGAAAGCTAGCAGACACTGCCATGTTCTCCATGTGACTTGTCAGTTGAGAGAGAAATCCTGAACTTCATCAGCCTTTCTTCAGTGAAAGTAATCTCTTGTTGGTGCCTTAATTTGGACATTTTATAGACTTGCTTTAACTGGGACATTTTCACGGCTTTAGAACTAAAAACATGCAACTTATTAAATTCCCTCTTAAAAGCTGCTCTGTTTCTGGTGTATCACATTCCAGCAGCTAGCAAACTAGAACAATTTACTCTGAGTTAATTTTTGTATAGGGTGTAAGGTATGAGTTTTCTTTCATTCTTTTGACTATTGATATCCAGTTCTCCCATGCCCATTCATTGAAAAGACTATTTGGTCCCAGTTCAGTGGATTTGGGGACCTTGTCAAAAATCAGTGGATCACAGATTTGGTGGTCTATTTCTGCACTCCTGATATGATTCCATTGGTCAATACTTAGATCTTTGTGCCAGTACCATACTTTTATGACCATTATGGCTTTTAATAAGTTTTAAAATCAGGAAGTGTCAAACCTCCCACTTTTTTCATCTTATTTAGGATGCTTTTAGCTACTTGAGGTCTCTTTCCCTTCCAGATGAATTTGATATCTAGCTTTTCCAAGTCTTCAAAGTAGGTTCTTGGAATTTTGATTGGTATTGGATTGAATCCGTAGATTACTTTGGGTAGAATTGACATCTTAACTATATTTAACCTTCCTGTCCATAAGCAGGGACTGGCTTTCCACCTATTTAGATCTTCTTTGATTTCTTTTAGCAATGTTCTGCAGTTTTTTATGTACAAGTCCTTTATGTCCTAGTTAAGGTCATTCCTAGGTACTTGATTATTTGAGTTGCTATTTTGAATGGAATTTTTCCCACAACTGACTCCTCAGGTCATAAAAACATTACTGATTTTTTCAGATTAATTTTATATCCTGCCACCTTGCTGAATTTATTAGCTCAATTAACATTGTTGTAGATTTCTCAGGATTTTCTGAGTATCATTTCACCTGCAAATAATGAAAATTTGACTTCCTCCTTTCAAATTTGGAGGTCTTTTATTTCTCTTTCCTGCCTGATTGCTTGACCTAGAACTCTTAGTACAATGTTGAATAATAGTGATGACAGAGGGAGGGTATCCTTGTCTCATTCCTGTTCATTGAAGGGAAAGCTTTCACTCTCTTTCCATTGAGTACAATGCTGGCCAACAGTTTTTCATATATGCCCTTTAACATATTGAGGTAGTTACCTTTGATTCCTATATTTTGAAATGTTTTTATCAGAAAAGGATGTTAAAGTTTGTCAAATGCCTTTTCAGCATCAATCAAGATGATCATGTGATTTTTTCCTTTCAATTTGTTAATGTGCTGTATTACTTTCTTTTTCTTGTGTTGAACCATCCTTGCATTCCTAGTATAAACCCCACTTGGTTGTGATATATAATTCTTTTGATGTGTGGATGGATTCAATTTGCTGTATTTTGCTGAGAATTTTTTGCACCTGTGTTCATTAGGGAGACTGGCCCGTAGTTTTCTTTTTTTATAGCACCTTTCCCCAGTTTTGGTATTAAAATGATATTAGCTTCATAAAATGAATTAGGTAGTCTTCCTTTGTCGTCAATTTTTTTTAAAATATTGAGCAGGACTGGTGTTATTTCTTTTTGGAATGTTTAATAAAATTGCCCTGTGAAGCCATCTGGCCCTGGGCTTTTTGTAGGAAGATTTTTGATGACTGACTGAATCTGTTTACTTATGATTGGTTTTTGAGATGTTCTATTTCTTTCTGAGTCAGTGAAGCTTGTTTGTGTGTTTCCAGGAATTTGCTCATTTCATTTAAGTTGCCTAGTTTGTTGGTATATAATTGTTCATAGCATCATCTTATGATTTCTTTTATTTCTTCAGGGTCTGTGGTAACACACCCCTTCTCATTTCTGATTTTGTTTATTTGAATCATTTCTCTTCTTTGTCAGCTTTGCTTGTGGCCCCTTGATTTTATCGATTTTCTCAAAGAACCAACTTTTGGTTTTATTGATTCTTTCTTTTGTTCTCCCATTCATTTAACTCTGCTTTAATCTTTGTGCTTTCTCCTATTTGCTTTGGGGTTAGTTTGCTGTTAAGTTCTCAATTTTTGCTCTTTCTTGTTTTTTAATACAGGCCTTTAGGGCAATAAATTTCCCTCTCAGCACAGCCTTTGCCACATCCCTTAAGTTCCAAAAGATTAATACAACTAAAAACTTAAATATATATATAAATATATATTTAAGTTATATATATATATATATATATAATTTATTAATAAATTAATCCTTTAGTGAAATATCTGCACAATCACAGATAAAGTCACTGAAGAATCTTTACTCCTTCTATTATCCAATCTCAAGCTCACTTTCTGCCAGCACCAACACTGGCTTTTACAGTGCCCCTGACTTTCTTCATTCTGTTCTTGCATTCCTTTCACTGTTTTCTTGAGGCTTTTTTCTTCTCCTACAGGTCATGTATTGCAAGTATGTGTTTGGGTTCATTTTTCTTTCCATAATCCAAGAAATCATAAATCATGCCAAAGCCAGTTTTCTTGCCATCACCAAAATGGGTTCCAAATCCAAATACAAAGATGACATCTAGTGTAGTCTTGTTCATTTTGGCTAGTTTTTCCTGAGTTTCTGTCTTAGCTGTTATTGCCTTTCCAGGTCGAAGGACCTCAATGATCATTTGTTTTTGCTGTAGTATTCAGTTGGTCATGAACTTCCTTTTCTGAAGAAAGGTTACTGGCATCCTGGGTTCCTCTGTCACATGGGAAGGCATATGGTGACATTGGCTCATCTTTCTCTCCTGGATTCTGGTTTCAAAGTGGCTCTCTCAGCAACTTTAGGTCCTTCTTGCTTATCCTGGGGTGTTTTCTTTCTCTGAGCTCTCTCCAAAATGTCTCTGCCTTTTATCCTCTCATAAAGGACTCCAGCAAGGGGATTAAAACCCACCTTGAATGGGCTCAGTCACATCTTCATGGAAACAACACACACATGGATTAAAAGAACATAGGCTTTTCAGGAGTACATAACAGATACAAATGAGTATAGAGAGGTAATGCAAAATGAGTATAGGGTTTCTGTTAAGGATGATGGGAAAGGTATAGGAATGGAGATGAGGGTACAGCAATATTGTGAATGTGATTAATCCCACTGAATGGTGTATTTAGAAAGGGTTGAGACTGTTAAGATTTATGTTATATATATGTTTCCACAATGCAAAAAAGAAAAAAGAAAGAGCAACTAAAGAGACAATGACAATTAAATGTAATACATGATATTGCTTGGGATCTAGGAATGGAGGGGAAAAGGCTCAAAAGTACATTACTGAGACATAAGGAAAAAAACTGGAATATAGAATATAAGCTTTTTATCAATGTTAAATTTCTTGAACTTGATAACTGCACTTAAGGTAGTGTATTAGTTTGTTAATTTTCTGAAATGCAATATATCAGAAATAGAGTGGCTTTTAAAAAGAGAATTTAATAAGTTGTAATTTACAATTCTAAGGCTGTGAAAATGTCTAAATTAAGTCACCAACAAGATGTTACCTCTCTAACATCTCTATCAGCTAGGAAGGCGTGTGGCTGACATTTGCTGATTCCTTGCTCCTGGGCTCTGTTGCTTTTAGCCTCTGCTTCTTGTGGGGGGTTCTCACTTGGCTCTATGCACCTTCACTTAGTTCCTCCAGGACACAACTCTGGGTTCTGCCTTGTTTTAGCATCTCATGGGAAGGTACATGGGATGTCTGCTGGGCTCTGCCTATGTCTAGGCATCTGCATTCTCGGTCAGCACTCCAAGTATATTTCAAACATCTGTCTTTAACAGCTCTGAAGCAACTGTTCTCCAAGTGTCTTCATCTCTCATTTCTTCAAAATGCTTCTCTTTTTAAGGGACCCCAGTAAACTAATCAAGACCCATCTTGAATGGGCAGAGTTACATCTCCATCTAACCAAGATGTCACAACCACAACAGAGAATGTCACATCTCTGTGGAGATAATCTAATCAAATTGCCATACATTTATGAAAGGTCTCATTCTTTGGTGGTTATTGATATCCAGCCTCATTCCATTGTGATTAGAGAAAGTGCTTTGAATAATTTAAATATTTTAAAATTTATACAGAACTATTTTGTGCCCCAGCATATGATCTAGCCTAGAGAATATTCCATGAAAACTAGAGAAAAATGTATAACCAGATGTTTTGACCTATATATGTCTGCTAGGTCTAGATTATTTATCAAGTTGTTTAATTTTTCTATTTCTTTGTTGATCCCCTGTCTGGCTTTCTATCTGTAGAGGAGAGTCGTGCACTGAATTCTTCTACTATTATTCTCGAAAAATCTACTGCTCCCTTCAGTTTTGCCAATGTCTGTCATATATACTTTGGAGCTCCTTGATTGGGAGCATGAACATTTATGATAATGATTTCTTCTTGGTGAATTGTCTCTTTTATTAATATATAGTGTCCTTCTTTGTCTCTTATGATGTCTTTACTTTTAAAGTCTATTTTGCCCAATATTAGTATAGCTACTCCTGCTTATTTTGATTACAACTTGGGTGGAACATCTTTTTCCATCCTTTCACTTTCAATCAATTTGTGTCCTTGTGTTTAAGATGAGTACCTTGTAAGTAGCATTTTGCCAGATTCTATTTCTTAATCCATTTTGCAAATCTGTATCTTTTAATTGGTAAGTTTAGTCTGTTAACATTCAAAGTTATCACTGAAAACGTATTTCTTTAATCTACAATGTTATCTTTTGGATTTTATTTGTCAGATCTATATAATCTTTTCCCTTTCTCTTTTTATCCTTTGTTACCCTTACTAGTACTCTTCAATTCTGATCCCTGCTCCAGACCTCCCTCTCCTGTCTTTTTTTTTTTTTTTCAACTGGCAGGACTCTATTTAGTATCTCTTGCAGGGCCAGTCTCTTGTTGACAGATTCTTTCAGGATTTGGTTGTCTATGAAAATTTTAATGTCTCTGTTTTGAAGGATAATTTGGCTGGGTACAGAATTCTTGGCTAGAAGTCTTTCTCTTTCAGGATCTTAAATATATCATACCACTACCTTCTCACCTCCATAGTGCCAGTTGAGTAGTCCAAATTCAGTCTTATGTGGTTTCCCTTGTATGTAGTAGATTGTTTTTCTTTTACTGCTTTCAGGATTTTCTGCTTCTCTTCAACGTTTGACAGACTGATTAGTATGTGTCTTGGGGAAGGTCTATTTGGATTTATTCTATTTGGAGTTTGCTGAGCTTCTTTGACTTATATATTTATGTCCTTAATATGGGTTGGGAAGTTTTCCCCAATTATATCCTCAAATATCTTCCTAGCCCTTTACTCCTCTCTTCTCCTTCTGGGACACTAATGATTTTTATATTTGTGTACTTTGTTTTGTCCAACTTTTCCCCGAGATCCAATTCAATTTTTTCCAACTTTTTGCCATTTGCTGTTTTGACTTCACTTATTCTTTCTTCTGTCTCTTCAAATCTGCTGTTGTGTGTCTCTAGTATGTTTTTCATTTGGTCTGCAACATCTTTAATCTCTGTGATATCTGCTATTTTGTATTTATTCTTTCAATTCCTCTTTATGCTATTCTAGTGTCTTCTTGATCTCCTTTATGTCATTAGCCATCCGATTTATTTTATTTTAGTATAGTTATATGAACATCTCTGATTAGTTGTTCCAAAGTCTGTGTCTCCTCTGGTATTTTAATTTGGCCATTAGGCTGGGCTATAGCTGTCTGCACCATGATATGCTTAGTGATCTTCTGTTGTCTTTGAAGCATGTAAATATATTGATTGGTTTACTTTGGAAGTTGATTTCCTTCAGCGTGTAAAGCCTTGTATTTGCAGGATGGATGTGGAGCAGGATGCAGGGTGTGGGGTGGGGCACAACAGTGTGGTGATACATTGCAGTGTAGGTACAGACACTATACCTGTATAGTATATAGGGGATGCTATGCTGGTGCCTGTGAGCAAGGGGTGCTGGTTGCAGGGTTGTGGACATGTGGTGTGGCAGCCGAGAGTATGGGGTGCAGCTCAGGCAGATCTTGAAGTGCTGCAGCAGGGTACGGCATGCAGGACAGAAAGGCAGAAAATGATAGGAGGCAAAAGGTGAGGTTGTGTGGATGCATGGGGCTGGTGTGCAGGTAGGATGTGGTGGATACATGGAGTGTGGGGGTTGTGGGTATCAGGGTGTAGGGTAAGTGGTTCAGAGGTAGGGGGCATGAGGGGGGCAAGGTGCAGGTGTGTCCTTGCATAGGGGTAGATGTCCAGAGGGCTCTGGGTGGTTATGTGGGAGTGTGTAGGGGCAGGCACAGGTCACTGGGATTGCAGGATGTAGCAGGTTGCATTGGTGGATGGTGCCCTGGTGCATGTGGGCAGGTATGAAGTTGGTTGGAGCAGGTGGGCACATGTGTGCAGGGCAGGGGCTATGTAGCACAGAGTCACCCATGAGCACCTGCCAGGTGTGGGAGTAGGGTGCTTGTACCAGGGTGTGGGACAAGTGTGCAGCAGGGAGTTGGGGTGCAGGGATCAAGAAATCAGTGCACAAATGCATGAGCGCCTGGCAGTGGGAAAGATGTGTATGGGTCTGGGGGGTAGGGCTCTGGTGTGTGGTGGTTTAGGGGGTAGGGCCCTTGTGTGCACATATACAGAGCTCAGGGACAGGAG
>PVIY010008539.1:0-76535 GCA_004026745.1 Myrmecophaga tridactyla
GCTGTGCTACGTTGCATTCTCTCATTTAAGCACCAGCCAATTAAGCCAAACGTCACTCATTGCAGCAGACACGCCTCCTAGCTGACTGCAGATGTAATTGGCAACAGATGAGGTTCACGTACCGTTGGCTTATGTCCGCAGCAACAAGACTAGGTGTGCTCACCTGGCCAAGTTGACAACTGAATCTAACTAACACACCTTCCAAAGGCATTTGCATTTTAAAAGGGTCTAGAGCCTTGAGCTTCCTCACTGATTATATTTTTGGAGGCATGTCCTCCAATGTTCACATATCGGGCACTAGATTAAGCAAGAAGGTGAAATATTTTGAGCAGAGCAAAGGGGTTTTCCTTCTAAATTCTAGATTTCCAGTCATTTACTACTTATGCAGAAATCTGGCCCAAGCCACCCTGTGTGATTCATATGGAGCTACTCAACTTTTATTAGGCTTACTTTTGTTTATCAAGATTAAATTATAACCGTGTTATGATAAAATGAATATCAAGTCTATTCTTTCTCAGAGAGCAAGATAAACATTTACTGGTGGTTACAGCATTGGTCAGAATCTAGAGGGCAAAAGTATCAAGGAATAATAGAATATTTTCAGAATCACATCATAGAATGTAAAAGAACAGAACCTTGATGCTCATTTTACAAGATTAAATTTATAGTTCAGTTCAAACAACCAGACAAGGGTGATAAGATAAATGCAGTTGGACTATGGAACACATCATATATACTTAAACATTTGCCCTTATAGCCATCTGCTTTTGCAGCCTATAGGACTACATTACCTCTGAATATGACTACTATCTATTAATTTTTTTTTGCCACAGAACATATCCATAACTATATTTAGGCAAACCTGAAAAGAAGTTTGCATTCACAAACTAGGTGCATTCTGGGTAGTAAAGGGAAGCCATCGTGTAGATTAATTGTTTTATGTTGATTATTTTTAAAAATAACATTATAAATACCATAGCATTAACTACATTGAACAAGAAAATTGTTCAAAAGAACATCTGTGGAACAAGGAGTGGTTAATGGGAATCAATCTGTTCTACTAACTCTTTTTTTAGTTATGCTACCTCCCTAAATAGGTGATTGAACACTCACTGATTTTGATGAAAGAAGATGGAGCTAGTCATAGTAAGGGGTTAAGGTTCCAGAATTCTGAGAATGAAGAAAGGAAGGAAAAAACAATTTGGGATATGAAAAGCCCTCCTCAGGTTAACCTTGTGAATGGGGAATTTGAACCCAAAAATATTATAGGATATTCCAGGACCTCCCAGTCCTTTATTCTGGCCATTATAACAGGCCACTTTTTGCTATCCTGAAGAGACTTTGGAAAAGTGTAGAGAAAAACATCTGTGATGGCTTGAAGTCATATATACCCCAGAAAAACATGTTCTTAAATTTAATCCACTTCTGTGGGTGTCAACTCATTGTAAGTAGGACCTTTTGTTGAGGTTACTTCAGTTAAGAAGATATGGCCCACCTCAATCGGGATGGGTCTTAGTCCTATTACTCAAGTATTTTATAAGAGAATGAGATTCAGACAGACACCAAGAGAAAGCCACAGGAATCTAAAAGCTGAAATGGAACCAGGAAGAGAAGGAGGAGACCAGGAGATGCCACGATGTGCCTTGTCATGTGACAGAGGAGCCCAAGATTGCTGGCAGCCAGTCCCAGAGCACCACAGTCTTCAGGCAAAAAGCATTGACTTGATGATGCCTGATTTAGATATTTTTCTGGCCTCAACCATGAGCAAAAAATTCTGATTGTTTAAGCTGAACCATTTTATGTTATTTGCTGAGCAGCCTAAGAAACTACAACCAGGAAGCTCAATATAAATCTGTTTCTACATGTACAAATTTCATTGCCAAACATGGAATTAAAGTATGTATTCAGTGCTCTATCTCTTGCCCAGACTGTGAACTGAGCTGTTGGTGGAATTTCTGTCACACAATTCCAAGCTGGACATTTACCATTTCTTGTAAGATTTTGAACTACTCTATGTTTTCATCAAGCTGCGAATATTTCAATTTTCACTTTTTTAAGTGATTGCATTTCCCACCAGTGGAGCAGACTCTTTTCTCTTCCGATATGAGCAATGTTTTGTAGCTTATTCTCTATTTGTGGCTTTTTCATCTATGCCACTGTGAGGCAGGTGTGGTAACAGGTTGTTCAAAAAGATTTCTAGATGCCAGTGAAGAACTAGTTATACAAAATTGCAGTGAGTTATAAGGTTTGGAACTCCTGGGTTTCATTTTCTTGTCATGTGCTTTGAGCACGGGCATTATATAACAAATTAGCATTTCTATGTGGAGGGAAACATTAATTATTTGACTTCCAATTTCCTCTTTCACATTAGCAATGATGCCTTCTGCTAATACAATGGAGACTGCCTATTTTTTCTTCCTTTTGTTCTGACTCACCCTTACCTCACCTTCCTATACCCTCTTTTCTACTCACTTTTCCTTCAATCTGTCCATCCACCCATCTTTATCACTAACCTTTCTATTCAGCATTGAATAGCTTGCAAAACAGTTTCATAAGGCACATTGTTGATTTTAAAAACTCATCCTTCAGTATTTCAAGTAGTCCTGAAGCATCTTACATGAAATGACAAAGAATTAGTCTGCTTTCCTCATGGAGTTACATATTTACAAATACTTTAAAATGGATATCTAAACTGTACACCCATTATCTCTCTAGGGTCACACAGCAGTGTCATTCAAACCACATGCTGTATGGAGGGATGGGTTGGAGGGAAGGCCTGAATTTATTTTGTTAGATGCTGGCTTGCTGTTTTTTTTTTTTTTAATCCTTTTTTGAGAAAGACTGGATTGTCATATTTTAAAGATTTTTTAAAACAGGAAGATGCTAACCTTGATTTCTTTTTATCTGTCAGATTGTTACTAGGCAAGCTGTTTCCTTGGCAACAGAGGCAGCCATAAAAGAATAGTGGGAGCTGTCTAGAACATCCTTGACTACAAAAATGCTGAAATACCATTGAAAACAGAGGCCTCATTGACATTTGGACCATATACAACTCTATTACAGCAAAAGAATAAATAAAATGTTTCAAATTTGTTCTTCACTTTTATAGTTTACCAAATATCATTTCACTTGATTCTGACAACATTTAATTTAAGCAGGTCTGGCATTAGTAACTTAATTTAAAAAATATAACTGTGGTGAGCAATTTAGAGTGGCAGGGGCTTCTCCTTTCCTTCCTCCTCCACTTCTTTCTTCTTTCCAGAGATAGTAACAAGTGAACAACTGATGCTCAGTTTAAAGATGAAGGACAAACAATTTTCCAGTAGTTACCCCAAAATATGAAACAGCAATATAAACAGTCTTCAGTAAAACAAGAAGATACCTCACCCACTAGAAGTAGAAGTAGAGGTAACCTCAGTAACCTCAGCCACATTCTATGAGAAAGACCTACTAAATACACTGCAGGTCAAGCAGGAAGATGCCTGGAGAAGATCCTTGCAGCTAAAGTCAATAGACCAAAAGATTCCAAAATAGATGGCATCATCTGAGAGGCAAAATGAGTTCCTTGTCTGCAAAAATGGAAATGGGGTGAATACCAGCAGCAGGGAATTTCCTGGATACTATCTGGTACCACAGAGAAGCAGGAGAGGCAGAGCCAAAGGAAGAAATACAGACCACATTTACAAGAAGTCTGTGCATGAAGCAGAAGGGATAAGACTTCAAATGGTGAGTAACCCTTTGCCAATCTTTGCTGGCTAAAGATAATAAAAGTCTCAAACGGTTCTCTCAGACCCACAATCTGTGTCATGAGCAACTTCACTGTGACTTAGGCAGAATTGTGTCTGGGAATATGAATTTATTTTAAGTAGATGAGGCAGAAAGAAATTCACTTAATTTAAAGGTGAGTAATAATTGATAATGACCCTGCATGGTGTTCATACAAAAACTGCAAGAAAAGTTGGAAAGGAACAGGAGAAACAATCGAGATAAAAACCACTAAACAGAACAAATGGATCCACTGAGTGCATGAAAAAAAAATACAAAATATATTGTCATAACTTCAAAGAAGTTAAGGAGTCAAAGGATTCATACAGAGATACAGGTGATCAGGGAATACAAGAAAAAAACAAGCAAAGAAAAACGAAAGGAAAAGCAACAGGAGCTAACAGAGTTCAGGAAAGAAACAGAAGGGAGAAAATAAAGCCACCCCAGAAATAAGGCCACATCAGAAGGAATACAGAAGGTGGGCCATGGTGGCTTAGCAGGCAGAGTTCTTGCCTGTGAAGCCCGAGACCTGGGTTCGATGTCCAGTGCCTGCTCAGGCGGAAAAAAAAAAAAGAAGGAATACAGAGAAGATATGCTAAATTAACAAAAGGCAAAGCAGATATAAAGTGAACTATTTCCTCATCTTGATTAACTATGGGTTCAAAATAGAGCATTTAAGTTGGTAGGCATATAATAAAGTTATTAAAATCTTTATAGATATAAAGGCAAACACAAGAATAACCAAGAAAATAATTCAATCAACTAAAACTGTGAGGTAGAGAAAGGTAGAAGAAAATATCCTAAATGGGCATTATGCATTTCAGGTAGTCAACAAAAAACATTTAAAAAAATTAGATATATAATTCAAAGTTATAAAGATAACCACTAGAGGAACAAAACAAACTATCGCAAACTCGGATTATATAATGAAAATGTAGTGTACAATGTTGATTGCTGGTTACTCATTTGTCTTCTATTTCCTCCCCTTCCTTCCTATCAGAAAACTGATTTTGTTCATATATCCACCCATTTTCCACACAGTCATGTGCTTTAGGACAGTAGTTCTCAACCAGGGGCATTTTTTGTCCCCACCCTCACTCTAGGAGACATTTGGCAATGTTTGCAGGCATTTTAATTGTCACAATTTGGGGGCACGCTGCTGGCTTTCTAGAAGCCAGAGATGCTATTAAACATCAAGGCATAGGACAGTCCTTGCAATGAAGAATTGTCTTGTTCAAAACGTCAACAGTGTCAAGATTGAAAAATCCTGCTCTGGGGGGAACCTGGTTCCATCAACAGTTCCAAGGCCAAGAAGCTTGTGGAATCCTCCTTGAGAATGTTGTTCATCCAGAATGGACAGATGACCTAAAAAATTAGCCTAATCACAACGAAGGAAAAGAGTTTTCCTCAATCTTTGATGTACTTGGCACGAATAAGTATACATACATGTAGCTCTGATTGCCACTGGCAGCCATTTTGTGACCATGAGGAGAAATGTTTTGGGGATAAAGTTTATACTATGCCAGAAGAGAGAGTGAGTGGCCGAGGTCCTTGATGACATTCTGACTAATAGAACTGGGCCTGGAGTCCACCCCTCTTTGGGACCTTCAGTAATATGTGATTTCCTTCAGGTTAAAGCTGGCTTAAATTGGAGTGTTTCTTACTTGCAGCAAAACATAGTCTAATAGTTAGAGAATGGTAAAGAATAAAAAGCAATTAAAACAGAAAGTATAATGTAAAAGCAAAGAAATATATTACATATAAATAAATGTGAATGGACTACTTTAAACTGTTTAACAAGAGTTTCTAAAATTGAGTCACAAAGCAAAACCAATAATAATAATAATAATAATAATAATAATAATAATACCACCTAAAACAGAGACACAGAAATACAAAAAATGTATATAAAGGTATATCAGGAAAACGCCAGCCAAAAATAGCATAGGCCATAATCTCAATATCTGACCATTTTAATTACAGGCAGAAAGTATCAAACGAGACCCCCAAAATGACACTTCATAATAATAATGGTAAAACCTATAATGAAAATAATCTAACAGTCATGAATATCAATGTGCCAGTAAACATAGCCAAATACTATATAGAAAAAAGTGAAATAAAAACCACAAAACATGAAAAGAGAAAATAAAAATCTCTCTTAGTCCCTGATAGAGCAAATAGACTAAAGGAAAGGCAAGTTATTGAAAATCTAAATAATATATTGAAAAAAGGAAATATAATTTATATACTATTTAATGTAATTATCACATAAATTAATCAAATTTATATAATGGTCCATACTCTGTAAATAAAGACTAGATCTTCCATTTATTTGTCCATGGGACATCCACAAAACTCAATCTAAACAAACAAAATGAGTGATAGTATTTTGGCACCAATGATTCTGTGCAAAGGGAGAGCACAGAACTTAGATACCTATCACAAGTGACTTTTGGAAGGTGTTTAAGAGTTGCTCCTAAGAGCAAGAATGCTGCTGTCTGTGATAGTTCTGGGTACAGGGAAGGAGAATTAGAGAGGAGTAGGGAGGGAACTGCTGAACCCTCTAACCAAAGAGACCCCAACCCTGACGAAGTAAGAATGATACAGGCAGTCTGCATTGTCTAGATAATAAGGCAAAGGATAAGATGATGTAGAATTAATATACACTATATCTTCAACAAAATTAATAAGCACACAACGGAAGGCTGAGAACTTTCTACAAAACCATGAACACAAAACAAAACATTGATAACAGTACAACCTAGCATGGAATGAGGTAACAGTTGACATGCAGATCAGAATCAGCAGAACCAGGAGGAAAATCTGTACTAAGTGTAATCAGAACAGAGACTTCCCCCTGGCTAATAGATTTTAGTTATATATCTCTGGAAGAAGAATGAAAAATGTATCTCAAAACTCCTAATGCATATCATTTATAGTTATTGTTATAGACATGACTAAATTAGCTGCAGAAAAACATTCTCATTCCAGATTATAGGTTCAGAATATCTCAACTGTTGCTCTGATTTCTACATTAAGCTTCTAGTTAACTGCTGCAGGTCTTGAGACATTTCAGTCAAAAGAACACTATAGCCAGTCTTGTAGAATCACATTTCCGGGCCCCCAGAGTTAGCAAAACCAGGTTATCAGCACTTCTTTGACTATGGTGCTTTGGCAAAGCTAATTTGAAATACTTAAAAGATTACTATTTTATCTCTTGAAATAAACACAAGAAACTGTTAACACTGGTAGCCTCTGGGGGGGGAGGGGAGCTCAGGGGGACAAGCAACAGCGATGGGAGGGTGATTTTTCATTATAAAGCTTTTTAAACATTGTTTCATGAATATGCATTACCTATTAAAATATATACTATAAAATAATGCATTACTATTTTTAAAACTTTTTATATTAAAGACTTTCAAAGTGTTAGTATTTCAAAAATGGGAGACCCTAATCACTGATTTAGTTAAGTCTCCTAAGAGCCTGCCACTGACCCATCTAACAGCACATCTAATAGGCTTACAAGTTAAAGAATGGGTTAAAAAGAGAATATTTTCTGGGTGTTGGTCAGTGCCAAGTAGCTATATACATTATTTTATAGAGGCATCACTACACCCTGAAGTCATTATCTCTTTTCTTTGAGAAAATGAAACTACAGATCATGGATGGTATATAATCTGTTCTATTTTACCTGACTAAGGGAGCCTGGCTTAAAACAAATGACTACTAAATCCACGCTCCTTCTGTTACAGCCTCCTGCCTTTCTAAAGGCTTTGATTCCTCCATGCCCTCTTTAGATAGCTATATCAAATAAAGGGGTCTAGAGGTAGAGGTTGACCCTGATGAAAGGTATGCAGAATCACAGGTAAAAGCAGTGTTTCTTAACATTTGGGCAGGTTATGAGGCATTTTTAGCATTTAACGAACATTATAAATAGTCTTTCAGATAAATGCACACATACATATAAGCACAGAAATATTTTCTACAACTTAAGAGGTGTAAGGATCTCCATAAAATCCAGAAGAAAAAAAAATTGATCTATAGCCTTCTTAATGAGATCAGCTGCTTTCCTAGCAATATTTCTTCCTGTCAGTAAAGGCTTCAAAGCTACATATACTCTTTTTCTCCCTAGGACCAGGTCCAGGTATTTCGCTTTCCTTAGGAAAATTCCAACTCGTTTTCAAATGGAAAGCTCAGATATAACTACAAACAAGGTTACTGCACTGTGCAGTCAGGGCAATGTATAATTTTCATGTCTAATGTGAATGGCAGTCCCTAGGATTGTGGTACATGGCAGCTACGATAAGACGATTTGCTCTTTAGTCCTTTATCAAGATCTTCTCTAAAAAGATTCTCCTCATATTACATAGATATGTATTAAGTTGAACGATGTGAAATTGCTGATATTTGACTACTCTGACCTACTAAAAAAGCAATTTCACTTGATTCAAGCAAATACGTATATCTGAACCTACACTGTTCTACTTCCCTCCTACTACAATAAATATGTTCCTTCCTTTCAGTAAGTTAGCCCTTCTCCCTGTCCCTTGTATCCATCATCTCCCACCTTCTAAAGAACCTTGGAGTATCAGTCATCCCTTACAGTCAGCCTCTCCCTTTGGATTGAATCCTTCTCATCAACATTTAAATACCCAAGTTTTCCCTTCATTTAAAGAAACTAAAAGGAAAACAAACTTTATTAGATTACTCCCCCAGGTTCAGCCATCACATTCTCTTCTCCCCATTTGCAGACAAGATTCTCATAAGAGATGTCCACTATATATATTATATATATTACCTTCTACTCTCTCTTTAACCAGTGCATTTTAGATTCTACCCCAATCATTTCACCAAAAACATTTCACCCTATGCAATGACTAAATCCACAGGCCCGTTCTCTTTTCTCATCTTATTTAACCTCTCAGTATCACTTCTATTAGTCTGTAAGTTCAAGTAATGCAAGTCCAGATCTGGTTTTTCTCATGGTTGCAATCCCAACAACAGTATCTGAAAAAAAATTTAAATTGAATAAATGAATTGACAATACTATTTCTTTGTCACTCATGCCAACTGATTGTCGTACGTCTGTTCCTTTCTTTACCCACCCTTTTGTTCAAGAATGTGCACCAGAGGTAGAACATCCAGCTTGGTGAAATGAAGAGCTTGGCAAATCATCTACCCAAAATGTAACAACAAAAAAAATCTGGAAAAAAATTGTCAAAAAACAACCATTTCAGGACTCTACAAATTAACCAAGGGATACAATTCATTGAGAAGCATTTGTTCTTGAAAAACTACTGAAGTTCATGTAACAGCAGTGGGAATCACTGGTGTTCTTTCCTGGAGCTGCTCCTGTCCCATCCCTTAACTTGTTTGGCATGGTAATTCTATGGAAGCAGGGGAAGTCATGAAAATCAACAGCTTTGCTGCTAGAGAAGGCTCAGTTTATTAGAACTGGAGCGTGAAAACTCGTGCATTCACAACAATCGACAATCTTAGTGGCAAATGAATGGGAAGGGATAGTGGCTTACTCTGAAGAAGTAGTCCTGGTTCAAGGTAAACAACAGACCTGCAGATTAGTTGGAAATTATTTGCCAGAAATTAACAGGAAGATTCTGGAAAAGAGATAGCTGTAAAGAATTTTGATAAGTTTTTCACGTTGTTGACTGGATGGCTGCACACCCACTCAAGAGAGACTGAAGAGGCCTCAAGTTACCCACAAAATGCTGGTTCAGCGGAAGGCTGCATGATGGCACAGTGGCAGCAGCTTTCCTTTATAATCTTTTTAGTGGATAAATAGCCCTCATGAACTACATGCAAAAAGTCCTTATAAAATAGTAGCAAATCAATACAACAATGTATAAAAAGAACTAAATATCATGACCAAGTAGAATTTATTCTAAGAATCCAAAGTTGGTTAAAAACCTGAAAAATGTACTAATGTAATATACCATATTAGTAGAATAAAGGAGAGAAACCACATGACCTTCTCAAAAAAAGTATAAATAGCATTTGACAAAATCTAACACCAACTCCTGATACATTAAACCTCAAGAAAATAGTAATAGAAGGGAACTTCTCAACCTGATACTAGGTATCTACCAAAAACCTATAGCTAATATATTTAATGGTAAAAAACTGAATGCTTTCTCTCCAGGATAGATAGGGAACTGCTCGCATTAATTATATTGAATATTTTACTGCTAGTTCTAGCAAGTGCAGTAAGAGGGGGGAAAGGCAGGCACGGAGAGGATTATGGGAAGATGGCGGAGTAGAGAGCTCTAGGACTCAGTCCTTCTACTAGCAACTATTAAATAGGTAGGAACTGCCTGAGAGAACTATTTTGAAATTCCAGAGGCCATCGGAGCTGTATAGAATCCAGGGACGAGTGAGAGGAAGAGGCTGATAAATTATAGTAAAGAACAATAAATTACACTCTATGCATGGAGTCCACTAGTGCCCATCGTCTATACTCAGGGCAGGCAGCCATGGGGTCCAGCCCCTGATAAGCTTGATGGTGATGACAGAAGATCAGGAGTGGGCGTGGTTAATCATTGATCATGTATTTTGATTAGTGACTTCTGATGGCTAGGGACCCAGTTTTGAGGGTGGCCATTGTTTTAACTTGCTGGGGACAAAAGCCATGGTGGAAGAGACTTGAAGATGTTATACTTCCTCAGAACTACAGGGAACAGTCCGTTGAAAAGCTGCATTTGTTGTGCAGAACAAGAAAGCTCAACTATGGGGTACTGAAGAAGCTCTGTGCATCCCTCCTGTTCTCCTCCCCACAACTGGAGCTGGTCTGTGCTCCTTTCTTGGGTCTCTGGCCTTGTTTCAGCTAGGGAAGGCTGACGGGAAGGTCTTCTCCAACGTGTCTTGTCTGTTCTCCCAGAATTTGCCCTCTGGGGAAAAGCAGCTTGAGATAAGGAAAGGAATGTAAGAAGCTATAGAGGTGGACAATCAGGGACAAAGGCCTGTTAGCTCCACTCAGGACAATGAGGTCTATCTTCTGGTAAACAGAGGAGACAACCAGACTCCTGCAAACAAGGGAATTCCAAAACAACTAACAAGCAAAAGCCCAGATAAGACAGAGGCCTCAAAAGACAGAAAAGCTATGCACACTAAATTTGCTTAGGGTAGATCTTTCTGATAAAAGGACTGAGGTTCAAGAAAGTTTATTTTACCAGCTGGTTACAAAATAATAAAACAGACATCTCAGGAAATAAGTCCCAGAATTAACATTTTAAAGTATTAAAATATACGGTGTACAACAAAAGAGTACAAGACAAAGAAACAAGAAATGATGACCCATCAAAAGAGAGAGGATAAAAATCCAGAGAATACCAAAGAAGAAAACCAGAATGTGGACTTATTGAAGACAACTTAAAAAAATTTTTTTTTCTTAAATGCTCAAGGAAATGAAGAAAAATACAGAGAAAGAACAAAGAATATCAGGAAAACAATGAATGAACAATAGGAGAAGCTTAGTAAAGAGATAGGAATTTTAAAAAGGAAACAAACAGAAATATTGGAGCTGAAGATGACAATAATTGAAATGAAAACTCCCCAGGAGAGTTTTAAGAATATACTGGATGTGCACTGGTCCCTGGGCCCGCGCTTGGGCTCTGGCTCTGGCTCCTGCAATGTCTCAAGATGGCAAAGCTGGATGAATTAAAGCACATGGTGATGAGTTTCTGGGTGTCTGAGCTCCAGGTGCTCCTTGGCTTTGCAGCCATAACAAGAGTGGATGAAAGCATGAGCTCCTGGCCAATGCCCTGCACCTCCTCAAGTCCAGCTATGCCCCCAGTGTCCAGAAGAAGACTAAAGAGCTTTACTGCTGACATTTTCCTTGGAAGACCTTGGGGGCCTCTGATTTCTCTCTGCTCTCTCTGCCCTCTGGTACCCCTCCTGTAGGCTCCCCGGGTGCTCTATCCCTAGTTTCCCCCTGCCCTCTTGGCCCCTGGCACACTGCTGGGCCCCAAGCGTGAGATGGACACGCACCCCCTCTGCCCCAACCTGTGCACCCTGATGTCACCATGAAACCAATGCCCTTCCGTGAAGTCTATGGGGAGCTCATCAGGCCCACCATCTTCACATCCATTTCCAGCCCGCAGTTGGAGGAAGCACACTTTACCTTTGCCCCCATACACCAGCGAGTGCAGTAGATTCTCACATCCAGAGATGTGATATGAAATAGAATGGCTACTATTTAAAAATGGAAAATAACCAGTGTCAGAAAGATGTGAAGAAATAGAACAGTAATTCATCGCTGGTGGTAATGTAAAATGGTGTAGCCACTGTGAAAGGCAGTTTGGTGGTTTCTCAGAAAGCTAAGTATAGGATTACCATATGACCTGGCAATCCCATTACTAAGTTTAACCCAAAAGAAATGAAAAGCACGGAGTCGAGCAGATATTTGCACACTTATGTTTATAGTGACATTCTTCAAACTGCCAAAAGAAGCAACCCAAGTATCCATCAGCCTATGAATGGATAAACAAAATTTGGTATATACATACAACAGAACATTATTCAGTTGTAAAAAGGAATGAAGCTCTGGTACATGCAACAATATGGATAACCCTTTAAGACATGTTGATGAAATAAGCCAGGCATAAAAGGACAAATATTGTACGATCTCATTGATTTGAAATAATTAGAATAAGCAAATTCATGGAATCCCAGAAACTAGAATACGAGTTACCAGGAGTTGGGGTGGGGATGGGGAATGGGGAGTTAAGGCTTTAGATGCATAGGGTTCCTATTTGGAATGATGAAAATATTTTGGTAATGGATGGTGGTGATGGTAGCACAATATTGCAAATGTAATTAAGATATACATCAGAATATCTGAGATATACATTGAGATATACATCAGAATCCGAATAAAAGGGGAAATGTAGGATTGTCTATATCCTACATTTAGAATAAAAGTTTTTATTTTTTAACAGAATAAAAATTTTTATTAAAAAAATTCATGGAACAACATTATAAAACAGTGAACCCTAAGTGAAACCACAGCCTACTGTTAATAGCACAATTTTAAAATGTGCTATTATCATATGAAACAAATGTTTGACATCACTGCAAGGATTTAATAACAGTGTGATATATGGGAATTTTGTATTTTATACATGATTATTCTGCGCAACTTCTCTACTAATGGAAAAAAAGAGAAGCTTCCATCAAAAATGCATCCAGATTAGTAAGACATCAAACTATCTTTACTTGCAAATGACCTGGTCATTCTTGTATGTAGAAAACTTTAAGAAATACACACACATACACACACACCCCCAGAGTAAATTGTGTCCTCCTAAAAATGTCACCCAAAAGATATTAAAGTCCTAACTCCTGGTCTTGTGAATGAGATTCTATTTAGAAATAGGATCTTTGAGATGTTATTGGTTAAATTGAGGCCAAACGAGACAAGGGTGGACCCTAATCCAGAGTGACTGGTTCCTTTACAAGGAGAGGAAGACAGAGAGAGAAGGTAGGTATGTATTGAAGGCAGAGATAGAGTTATGCCACTGGACACAGAATGTCTGGGATTACTGGCAAGCCTCAGCCAAAATCCTACAGATTTCAGAAGAATGACTCTAGCTACACCTTGATTTCTAGCCCCCAGAGCTGTCAGACAATAAATTTATGTTGTTTTATGTAACCCAGTTCGTGGTACTTTGTTATGGCAACCCTAGGAAACAAAGACACATTCCTGCTAGAAGTAGTAAACAAGTTCAGAAAAGATTCAAGATATAAGATCAATATACAAAAATGAATACTATTTCTAAACTCTAGAAATGAACAAGCCAAAAATGATATGAGGAAAACAATTGTACAACAATTGAACAGCATCAGAAAGAATGAAATTACATAGAAGTAAATTTAATAAAGGAAAGGCAAGCTATGTGTACTGAAAAAAATCATAAAACATTGCTGGGGGAAACTAAGAAGTGAATAAATAGAAAGATACTCCATGTTTATGTATTGGAAAGGTGAATATTAAGATAGTAATTGTACTCAAATTTGTTTAAAGAGTCAATGCAACCCCTATAAAACTGACAAACTGATCTTAAAAATTATGTGGAAATTAAATGACCCATACTAGCCAAAGCAATTTTGAAAAACAACAAAGTTGCAAAGGTTAAATTAACTGATTTTAAAACTTTTCTACAAAACTATGGTAACCAAGACACATGGTTCTGGAGCAAGGATAAGCATTCAGATCAAAGGAGTAAATTTGAGAGTCCAGAAATAAACTGCTATATCTAAGGTCAATTAACTTTTTTTAACATCTTATTTTATTGAGAAATATAACATATATACAAAAAAGCAATAAATTTCCAAATACATTTTAGCAGGTAATTATAGAACATATTTTAAAGTTTGGTATGGGTTACAGTTTCATGATTTTTCGTTTTTTCTTCTAGCTGCTCCAAGACACTGGAGACCAACAGAAATATAAATGTAATGATCTATCAATCATACTCATTTGTTAAATCCTATGTTCTCTGTTATATGCCTCCTCTTTAAATAACATATATACATAAAAGCAATAAATTTCAAAGTACATCACAATAATTAGTTGTAGAACAGATTTCAGAGTTGGTATGGGTTACAATTCCACACTTTGAGGTCTTTATTTCTGGCTGCTCTAAGGTACTGGAGGCTAAAAGAAACATCAGCATAATGATTCAGCACCCATACTCATTTATTAAACCCAACCTTGTCTGTACTCCACCATCACCTTTGATCTTTCTCCCACTCTTTAGACTATTTGGGCTGTACCCAGTCTAACTTTTTCATGTTGGAAGTGGTTGTCGAAATATTGGGATGGGGGATGGAACTAGTTGATGTTCTGGAAAAGCTGGCCCCTCTACATTTCAGAAATTATCTGGTCGAGGGATGCATCTGGAGCTTTTAAGCTTTAGAGAGTTACCCTACTGCATAGAACCTTTGTAGAATCTTATATAATGCCCTAGGTATTTTTTAGGATTTACAGGAATGGTCTTGGTTGGGGTTTGGCAAGTTATGATAGGTAACAATGTCTGAATGAAGCATGCATAAGATGACCTCCACCTTAGCCTCTCAACTCCATTTGAACTCTCTCAGCTACTAATAACTTACTTGTTATCAGAATTTAGGTTCTGGACATAACAAAACTTTCTTCCTTTGGTCTCAAAGAGTAGGTGAGGTTATAAAATACAGGCAATGTTTTCCTTACCCTTGTATTCTGAATTACCTTAATCCCAACCTGATTGGCTTCATTCTTATCTCTAAATACCAGGTTATACATATATAAAACAGCCCCTCAAAATACAGAAACAACTTCTGCACCATATGAAGCAGCCCTGGTTGCAGAGGCCAAGGAACTGAGAGGCAGAAAGTTGGAACATGGTGCAGAGGCATGGAGCCACGGAGCCCACAGGAGTGCATGGATGGGAGCCTGAGACTAGGAAGCAAGCAAGGCCATGTTCCTGGGCACGCTACTCTCACCAGCGCATCCCTGTGACCAATGATTCACCCCACACTCCACACATCCAAACCCCATCATCTGCTCCCATTCCCTGTGCTCCAGGCACCACCAACCCACCAGCCCCCAGTGCACATACCTGCCTCCCACCCCCACCCCAAGTGCAGCCCAACCCACATCTCTTGCACCCCTCCTGAGCACTAGCTCCCCCTCCCTGTTCCCTGCAGGCTGTTGCCAGCACATAAAGGCTGTGGGCACTAACCTCCATACCTAGGCTATCCCTGCCCCCCACCCTCACCTATAGTGTCACTTACAGTGTCACTCCACCCCACCTGAGCTCTGTGCATCTGTTTGCAGCACTCCCAGGCCCATGCATGCACATGGGCCCCCAATCACATCATTCAGCTCTGGGAGCTGCATTTTATATATATATAGCAGTCCTAGAACTGCACATGCACACAGCCCTCAGCCACACTTCCCAGCTCTGAGAAAGTGCTGACTGAGCAGCCAAGTCGCATGTACCCCCAGTTCACAAAGGCATAATGCTGGCCTGCTGCCACAGGCTCTATGTGCACAAAGGGCCCCATGCCTTAGACCAGTGCACACCAGGGTTACTCAGCCCAGAGAGGTGGAACCTACACAGCTACATCCTTCCTGGCCACTGGGCACCGACATTCACAAGCATTAGTGTAACATCCCCAACCTGCACCTATATCTGCCCTGAAACAAATCGCCACACTGCATGCTGACAGCATGCCCTTCTCCCTGCTATACAACCATCCTGCAAACACAAGGCCTTAGGCTACTGAAAGAAAATCAACTTGTAAAGTAAATCAATCAAGATTTGCTGTTTTGTTTCTGTTTTATTTTGCCTCACCAAATGTCTCACCGTTTCATTCACATCATTACATCCTTTTTGTAGCAGCACAGTGTTCATCAAATATATACACCATCATTCCCCAATCTACTTCTTAGTCAGTGCATTTTTCAGCCACCCCAACTTACTGGGCTTCATGTATAATGTCCAAATTCAACAATCCACCAACATTCTTAATTTAGATAATTTCATTGCTCCCAAGAGAAAGATAGCCAATAAACAAACCCTTACCAAATAGAAAATCCAAACATCCCCCTAACTCTTGTCCCTCCCTCTAATTCTTGAATCTCCGCCCCCACCCTTATGTACCCCTGGTATTGCTGCAGTACTGCTAATGTTTTCCTGTTAAACATAGCCCACAGCATGCAATAACATTTTCCCCCTATAACCTGAAATTATAAACTCTTTGTACAAGGTTCATATCTTTGCAGTAGTTCATGCAAGAACTGATTTACATTTGTACTGTAATTAGTGGGACACATGAAACTATACAACCCATTTCAATCATGTTCACCTTCAATATGGTAACATTGCTTACAGGCCCACTAGTGAACTGCCTTCACCTCTATCTACTCCCTTACAGTTAAGTTCAACAGTTAAGCTGATTAGCAAGCTGTTCATCCATCTCAACAGTCTGTGTATCTCTAGGTCCTCTGTATTCTGTGTTATAAGCCTCTGATTTTACCTTTGCCATGGTCATAAAAGTAGAATCATACAATATCTGTCCTTTTGTGTCTGGCTTATTTCACTCAACATTATGTCCTCAAGGCTCATCCCTCTTGTCATGTGGTTCAGGACATCATTTCATCTTATTGCTGCATAATATGCCACCATGTATATGCAACATTTTGTTAATCCACTTGTCTGTTGATGGGCATTTGGACTGTTTCCATCTTTTGGTGATTGTGAATAGTGCTGCTATGGACATCAGTGTGCAAATCTCTGTTTGTGTCACTGCTTTCAGCTCTGCTGGGTGTAAACTGAGTGTTGGTATTGTCGGGTCATTGGGCAACTCGATGTTTAGTTTTCTGAGGACTGTCTTCCATAGTGGCAGTACCATTATACATTCCCATCTGCAGCACAAAGGTGTCCCAGTTTCTCCACATACTCTCCATTTTTGTTTCCTGTTTGTTTAATAGCAGCCATTCTTATAAGTGTGAGGTGGTATCTCATTGTAGTCTTGATCTGCATTTCCCTTATAGCCTGTGAAAATGAGCATCTCTTCATGTGCTTTTTAGCCATCTGTACTTGCTCTTTAGAAAAATGCCTATTTATATCTTTATAATTGGGTTGTTTGTTCTTTTGTTGTTGAGTTGTATGATTTCTTTATGTTTACTGGATATCAAACCTTTATCCAATGTGTGATTTCCAAATATTTTCTTCCATTGAGTTGGCTGTCTCTTTGCCATTTTGACAAAGTCTTTTGAGGCACAAAAGCATCTGATTTTGAGGAGTTCCCATTTACCTATTTTTTTCTTTTGTTGCTTATGCTTTGGGTGAGAAGTTTAGGAAGCTACCTCCTATTACTAGGTCTTAAAGATATTTCCCTACATTTTATTCTAGGAGCTTTATGGTACTAGTTCTTATATTTAGGTGTTTGATCCATGTGCGCATTTGAAAGGATGTATGTCCCCTAGAAAAGCCATGTTTTAATCTAAATCCCATTTTGTAGAGGCAAAATAATCCCTGTTCAATACTGTATGTTTGAAACTACAATCGGATCATCTCCCTGGAGATGTGGTTTAATTAACGTGGCTGTTAAGCTGGATTAGGTGATGACATGTCTCTGCCCTTTTGGGTGGATCTTGATAAGTTTCTGGAGTCCTATAAAAGAGGAAACATTTTGGAGCATGAAAGAGATTCAGAGAGAACAGAGCAGAATGACATAGCCACAAGAAGCAGAGTCCAACAGCCAGCGACCTTTGGAGATGAAGAAGGAAAATACCTCCTGGGGAGCTTCACGAAATAGGAAGCCAGGAGAAGAAGCTAGCAGATGACACCATGTTCACCATGTGCACTTCCAGATGAGAGAGAAACTCTGTGTTTGCCATGTGCCCTTCCACTTGTGAGAGAAACCTTGAACTTCATTGGCCTTCTTGAACCAAGGTATCTTTCCCTGGATGCTTTTGATTGGACTTCTATAGACTTGCTTTAACTGGGACATTTTCTCAGTCTTAGAACTGTAAACTAGCAACTCATTAAGTTCCCCTTTTCAAACGCCATTGCATTTCTGGTATATTGCATTCCAACAGCTAGCAAATTAGAACAATCCACTTTGAGTTAATTTTTGTATAGGGTATATGTAGGGGTCCTCTTTCATTCTTCTGGCTCCCAGGCCCATTTATTGAAAAGACTATTTTGTCCCAGTTCAGTGGATTTGGGGACCATGTCAAAGATTAGTTTACCATAGATTTGGTGGTCTATTTTTGCACTCTTGATTCAATTCCATTGGTCAATACTTATATTGTTTTTCCAGTACCATGCTGTTTTGGTCACTGTGGCTTTACTATAAGTTTTAGAATCAGGGAGTGTTAATTCCCCACTTCATTATTCTTTTTTAAGATGCCTTTAGCTATTCAGGGTCTCTTTCCTTTCCAGATAAATTTGGTAACTAGCTTTCCCAAGTCTTCAAAGTAGGTTGTTGGCATTTTGATTGGTACTACATTGAATCTGTAGATTAATTTGGGTAGAATTGTCATCTTAACCACATTTAACCTTCCAACCCATGAGCATGGAATGTCTTTCTACCTATTTAGATCTTCTTTGATTTCTTTTAACAATGTTGCACAGTTCTCTGTGTGCAAGTCCTTTACATCCCTAGTTAAATTTATTCCTAGATCCTTGATTCTTTTAGTTGCTATTTTTAATGGATTTTTTCCTTAATTGACTCTTCAGTTAGGTCATTGTGTATGGAAACATTACTGATTTTTGCACATTAAGTTTATAATGTGCCAACTTGCTGAATTTGTTTATTAGCTCAAATAACTTTGTTGTAGATTTCTCGGGATTTTTCTAGTATACTATCATGTCATTTGCAAATAACGAAAGTTTTACTTCTTCTTTTCCAATTTGGATGTCTTTCATTTCTTTTTCCTGCCTGAGCTCTCACTAGAACTTCTACCACAATGTTGAATAATAGTGGTGACAGAGGGCATCCATGTCTCTTTCCTGTTTTAGGGGAAAGCTTTCAGCCTCTCACCATAGGGTACAATGTTGCCTATGGATTTTTGATATATGGCTTTTATCATGTTGAGGATGTTACCTTTGATTCCTTCCCTTTGAAGTGTTTTTATCAGAAAAGGATGTTGAATTTTGTTGAATGCATTTTAAGCAACAATTGAGATCATCAAATGTTTTTTTCCCTTTCAATTTGTTAATGTGCTGGATTATATGAACTGATTTTCTAGTATTGAACCATCCTTACATTTCTGGTATAAACCCTACTTGCTCATGTTGCATATTTTGATGTGCTGTTGGAGTCGATTAGCTAATATTGTGTTGAGAATTTTTGCATCTATGTTCATTAGGAAGATTGGTCAGTAGTTTTCCTTTCTTGTAGCATCTTTACCTGGTTTTGGTATTGTGCCAGTTTGAAAGGATTTATGTACCCTAGAAAAGCCATTTTTAATCCTAATCAATCTTGTTGGGGCAGCCATTTCTTCTAATCCCTATTTAGTACTATAGGTAGGAAACTTGATTAGGTTATCTCCATGGAGATGTGACTCACCTAATTGTGGGTATTTAGAGGAAGATGTGACTACACCCATTCTAGGTGGGTTTTGATTAGTTTACTGGAATCATTTAAAGCAGGAAGTATTTTGGAGAAAGTTTCAGAATGATGAGAGCCACAAGGAAATCCCATGCAGCCAGAGACCTTTGCAGATGAAGAAGGAAAACACCTCTGGGGGAGCTTCATGAATCAAGAGGCCTGGAGAGGAGCCTATCAGACATTAGCCTTGTTTTCCATGTGCCTTTCCAGTTGAGAGAGAAACCCTGAACTTCATCGGCTTTCTTGAACCAAAATATCTTTCCCTGATGCCTTAGAGTGGACATATTTATAGCTTTGCTTTAATCAGGACATTTTTGTGGACTTAGAACTGTAAGCTTGCAACTTAGTAAATTTCCCCTTTTCAAAAGTCATTCCATTTCTGGCATATTGCATTCTGGCAGCTAGCAATCCAGAACAGATTTTTGTACTGGAGAAGTGGAGTGCTGTTGTGGTTTGCAAATACCAAACATGTTGGGAACATCTTTCTAAACGGATAAGGGGAAGATTCTGGTGGAGTTGTGAGGAGCTTGATAGAGAAGGCTTAAAATGCTTTGAAGAGACTGTTGATAGAAATGTGGACTCTAAAGATACCTCTGAAAAGGCTCTAGACAGAAATGAGGCATGTGATCTTGCAAACTGGAAGGAAGGCGATCCTTGTTTTAAATTGGCAGATAATCTGACAAAATTGGCTATTGGCTTTGGCTGGACGGCATATTTTGAAACCATAAACTTGGATATTTAACAAAAGAGATTTCCAAACTACATATTAAAAGTGCAGCATGGTTTCTCCTCACAGCTTATATTGAAATACAACAGGAAAGAAATAAGCTGAGAATTGAACTCTTGAGTATAAAGAAAGCAGAAATTGCTGTTCTGGAAAATTCTGGTCCCCCAGGAAGGAAGACCCCAGAGAATGGTGCCCTTCATGAGGATTTGGCCAAATGTGAAACCAGTCAGCCATTTCAGAGAAAGCCAGGATTGAACACGGAGTCATCCAGGAAGGATTTGTGGAAACTCTTTACGTCTGATGGGCATAATCCAAGACTACTGTGTAGAAAGCCAATGACAGTACTGCGGGGCCTGTATAAAGAGAACCACTGCCAGTCAGGACTGAGAGGGACTGAGAAGAGACACATGGAGAAAAAATAACTTCAGAGGCAGAACTGTGGAAGTCAAGAAACCTCAGCCAGGAGAGCAGACCCTCCCAAGAATATGGGGAGGGTGGGTTTGCCCCAAAGGCAGAGGATGGGTCTTTCACCTAATTGCAATGGAAGATTGGCTGGTCTCAGGCTTTGAAGAGGGTACAGCACCTTCCTTGGGAATTGGGGAGAGTCTGGCTGCTACCACATGGAGGGGTTGAGCATGTGTCTTGGAGATGGTAGAGAGCCTGGGTGGAGCCCCAATTCTTGGAGAGGGTGGAGCCAAGAAAAATGTGGTCTCCCCAGTGTCCACCAAGTTTCCATTTGGAGAGAGGCGAGCCACTGCATAGGCCCTTGGAAAGGGTGGGACTGCTGCTTTCTAAAGCCCCAAAGATCAGTGACTCTCAGACTTGAAATCTAATAGAGTTTACCCTGCTTGTTTTCAAACTGTTTGGTTCCTATGACTCCTGTGTTCCTTCCAACTTTTCCCTATGGAAATGGGAATATGTTTCCTATGACTGTTCCTCCTTTGTATATTGGCAGTGAATAATCTGTTCTGAATTTTTACAGGTCCAGAACCACAGGAGAGTTTTGCCTTAGGACAGAGCATGCCTGTAGCCAACTTTGATGAGACTTTGTACTCGGTTTAACTTTGTATTGTTACTAAAATGTGTCAAGGCTTTCTGATATTGTGAAGGAATGAATGTATTTTGTATATGGAAAAAAATATCATTTTTAGGGTCCAGAGGGTGGAATACGCTGGCTTGAAAGAATTTATGTACCCTAGAAAAGCCACGTTTTAATCATAGTCAATCTATGGGAGCAACCATTTCTTCTAATCCCTATTCAGTACTATAGATTGGAAACATGATTAGGTTATCTCCACAGAGACAGGAATAGCCCAATTGTGGGTATTAACTTTAGAATAGAGGGAGATGTGACTCTACCCACTCCAGGTGGGTCTTGATTGGTTTACTGGAATCCTTTAAAAGGGGAAACATTTTGGAGAAAGCTTCCACATGAAGAGAGCCATGAAGAGAGCCCATGCAGCCAGAGACCTTTGGAGATGAAGAAATAAAACACCCCTGGGAGGAGCTTCATGAAGCAAGAGGCCTGGAGAGGAAGCTATCAGATGTCACCATGTTGGCCATGTGTCTTTTCAGTTGAGAGAGAAACCCTGAACTTCATTGGACTTCTTGAAGGAAGGTATCTTTCCCTGACATTTTTATAGCCTTGCTTTAATTGGGACATTTTTGTGGGCATAGAACTGTAAATTTACAACTTAGTAAATTACACCTTTTTAAAAGCCATTCCATTTCTGGTATATTGCCTTCTGGCAGCTAGCAAACTGGAACAGGTATTTAAGTGATGTTAGCTTCATAAAATGAGTTAGGTAGTGTTCCTTTTTCCTCAATTTTTTTTGGAAAAGTTTGAGCAGAATTGGTGTCAGTTCTTTTTGGAATGTTAGATGAAATTCCCCCGTGTAGCCATCTGATCCTGGGCTTTTTTTTTTTTTTTTTGTAGGAAGATTTTTGATGACTGATTGAATCTCTTTATTTGTGATTGGTTTGTTGAGATCTCTTTCTTCCTGAGTCAGTGTACCTTGTTTGTGTGTTTCCAGGAATGTGTCCATTTCATCTAAGTTGTCTTGTTTGTTGGCATATAGTTGTTCATATTATCCTCTTATGATTTCTTTTTTTTTCTTCAGGGTCTGTGGTAATGACCTCCCTCTCATTTATGATTTTGTTTACTTGAATCCTCTCTCTTTTTTCTTTGTCAGCCTTACTAGTAGCCCTTCAATTTTATTAATTTTCTCAAAGAACCAAATTTTGGTTTTACTGATTCTTTCTATTTTTCTTTTGTTTTCATTCATTTACACCTGCTTTAATCTTTGTTATTTCTATTCTATTTGTTTTGGGGTTAGTTTGCTGTTCTTTCTCAAGTTCCTCCAGGTGACCAGTTAAGTCCTCAATTTTTGCTCTTTCTTTTTTCTTTAATATAGGCATTTAGGGCAATAAATTTACCCCTCAGCACAGCCTTTGCTGCATGCTATAAGTTTTGATATGTTGTATTCTCATTTCGTTCATCTCCAGAGAGCTATTGATTTCTCTAGCAATTTCTTCTTTGACCCACTGGTTGTTTAATAGTGTGCTATTTAATCTCCATATATTTGTGAAAGTTTTTTTTCTTTGGTAGTTATTGATTTCCAGCATCATTCCATTGTGTTAAGAAAAAGTGCTTTGGATAATTTGAATGTTTTTAAATTTATAAAAATTTGTTTTATGTCCCAGCATTTGATCGATCCTGGAGAATGTTCCATGGGCATTAGAGAAAAATGTATATCCTGGTGTTTTGGGGTATAACGACCTATATATGTCTGTTAGGTTTAATTCATTTATCAAGTTATTTAACTTCTCTATCTCCTTGTTGATGCTCTGTCTGGTTGTTCTATCTATAGAGGATAGTGGTGTATTTAAGTCTCCTACTATTATTGTTGAAACATCTATCGTTCCCTTCAGTTTTGCCCATGTTTGTCTCATGTACTTTGGAGCTCCTGATTGGGAGCATGGACATTTATGATATGTCTTCTTGATTAAATGTCCATTTTACTAATATATAGTGTCTTTCTTTGTGCCTTATGATGTCTTTACATTTAAAGTCTATTTTGTCTGATAATATAGCTACTTCTTCTTTCATTTGGTTACAGCTTGCATGGAACATCTTTTTCCATCCTTTCACTTTCAATCTATTTGCATCCTTATGTCTAAAATGAGTCTTTTGTAAGCAGCATATAGCTGGATTATATTTCTTAATTCATTTTGCCCATCTGTATCTTTTAATTGGTATGTTTAGTCCATTAACATTCAAAGTTACTACTGTAAAGGAATTTCTTGACTCCACCATCTTATCCTTTGGATTTTATTAATCAGATTTATTTGTTCTTTTCCTTCTTTCTCTTTTGATCCTTTAGCTTACCCTTACTGGTGCTCTTCAATTCTGTGCCCTCATCCAGAACCTCCCTCTCCTGTCTTTTTTTTTTTTCAGCTGGCAGAACTCCCTTTAATATTTCTTGTAGAGCTGGTCTATTCTTGACATATTCCCTCATCCTTTGTTTGTCTGTGAAAATTTTAATCTCTCCCTCATTGGCTGGGTACAAAATTCTTGGCTGAAAGTTTTTCTCTTTCAGGATCTTAAATATATCACACCACTGCCATCTCACCTCCATAGTGCCAGTTGTGTAGTCCAAACTCAGTCTTATGCGGTTTCCCTTGTATGTAGTAGACTGTTTTTCTCTTGCTGCTTTCAGGAGTTTCTGCTTCTCTTCAATATTTGACAGACTGATTAGTATGTATCTTGGTGTAGGCCTGTTTGGAGCTTGTTGGGTTTCTTTGATTTGCATATTTATGTCTTTTATAAAGGTTGGGAAGTTTTCCCCCATTGTATCCTCCACTAATCTTCCTAGCCCTTTTCTCTCTCTTCTCCTTCTGGAACACCAATGATTCTTACATTTGTGCACTTTATTTTGTCCATCATTTCCCAGAGGTCCAATTCAAATTTTTCTCTTTTTTTGTCATTTGCTCTCGTGTTTTCAAAATCAGTTATTCCATCCTCTAGTTTGCTTATTCTTTCTTCTGTCTCTTCAAATATGCTGTCATGTGTCTCTAGTATACTTTTTATTTGGTCTACAGCATCTATAAGCTCCATGATATCTACTATTTTTCTATTTATTCTTTGAAATTCCTCTTTATGCTCTTCTAGTGTCTTCTTGGTCTCCTTTATGTCATTAGTCATCCCACTGATTTTATTTAGTAAAGATAAATGAACATCTTTGATTAGCGGTTCCAAAGTCTGCGTCTCCTCCAGTGTTTTCATTTGGTCATGCAACTGGTCTATATCTGTCTGCATCTTCAATAGCTAGAGATCTTCTATTGTCTTTGCAGCATGTAAATATCTTGATAGGGTTACTTTGGAAGTTGATTTCCTTCAAAAGTCTAAAGCTTTGTAATTGCAAGATGGGTGTGGAGCAGATTGTGGGGTGTGGGGAGGGGCACAGCAATCTGGTAACAGGTTGGAGTGCAGGTATATACATGGGTCGGGGACTCTATGCTTGTGCCTGTGAGTGTGGGGTGTGTGTCACAGTGTGGTAGGCATGCTGTTCAAGGGCCATGGGGGTGAAGTGCAACTCAAGCAGGCCTTGAAGTGCAGGAGCAGGGTGTGGCATGGGGAAAGCAGAGGTAGGGCATGGCAGGAGGCAGATGACATTGCTGAGCAGATGCATCAGGGCTAATATGTTGCAGGATGCAGGTGGGCATGTGAAACATATGGGTTGTGGCTGTCAGGGTATGGGTACAGAGCACGGAAGGTGGGTATAGGGAGTTTGGGGTGTGGGTGTGTCCTTGCATGGGAGGGAGGGTCCATGGGGGGCCAGGATGTGGATGAGAGTGTGTAGGTTGCAGGATATGTGTTGGTTGGGTGATGATGGGTGGGCAGGTCATTGGTGTGGCTCCCCAGGTACAGGGGTGGGGTGGGATAGGGGTGCCTGCTAGTGCAGGGTGGAGACTAAGTGGCACAAATGTGCCCAAGAGCACCTGCCAGATGTGGGAGTAGGACACTTGTGCCATGGGGTGGGGCAAGGGTGTGCATGTGTACTGGGAAGGGTGGGGTCGGGTGCAGTGGTCAAGAAGTCCATGCACAGAAACATGAGTGCCCAGCAGGAAGGTTGTGGCTGTGTCAGTGTGTGGATCTGAGGGGCAGGGCCCTGGTGTGTGTATCTGGGAGGCAGGGACCTGGTGTGATATGCGCAGAGCTCAAGGGCAGTGGGGTGTGATTGTGCCTGCGTGGGCGGGGGGTGGGTGTGGCCTGGATGCAAGATCAGTGCTCACCCAGAGCTGAAGTGGTGTGACATGAGTCAGAATGTGCACATGCACCCATCTGGGGGGGCTGGATGCTGATATGCGTGTGCACAGAGCTTGGGGTGGGCAGGCAATGTTAAGCGCTTGTATGAGCTGGGCGTGGGTATGCCTTGGTATGAAGGTGACCGCATGCAGGGGGCAGGGAGGGGAAGGGGGAGGTCAATGGGCTGGCTGCAGGTATGCAGGTTTTGGGAGAGAGGGGTGAGACTGTGCGGTTGTGTGGGAGAGGTGGGTTGGACTGGGACAGGCTTGGGCGCATGCTGGGGGCAGGGGTGTGGGGCGGGGATGTGTGGCGAAGGGGGTCATGGTGGGAGTGCTTGGTGTGCAGTTGGGGTTGGGTGACTGGGTGCGTGGGGTGTGGAGGGAGTCTCTGGTCAGGGGTGGCGAGAAGAGGGTAGCCTGTTTGAGGAATGTGGCTTGGCTTACTTCCTTGTCCCCATTTCCCTGTTGGTGCTCTCCTGATGGTTCTGGGCCACCATGTGGAAATGGACATGCTAGGCTTATTTGCACTTGCTGACCAGTCTCTGTTTCTCTGCATCTCAATTCTGATTTTTCAATGAGGGCCTCCCTATGTGGTGTAGAAGACAATCCTAGGGCACTTACACACTGGAATCACTCTCCCGGTCTTTTTTCTGTCCTTTGTCTACTTGTTCTTTGGGGCAGGGCTGAATTCGACCTATCCTATTCCGCTATCTTCCTGGAAGCTTGTCAATTGATTTTTAACAATGATAAACCCAGGCAATTCAATGGGGAAAGAATAATCTCTTCATTAAAAGGTATTATGAAATTCTGATATCAATATGTTAAAAAGATATCTTCATGAGATATACAGAAAATAACTGAAAATGGTTAGTAGATCTGGATGTAAGAGTTAAATCCTTAAAACTTCTAGAGCTCATAGAAAACCTTCATGACATTGTTTAGGCAAGGAGTTCTTAGATATAATGCCAAAAGTACAATCCATCATCTGACTACATCAAAATGAAAAACTTTTGTGCTAAAAAAGGATACCATTAAGAAATTAAAAGATTACCTATTGACTGGGAAAATATTTGCAAATTTATAAATCTGATAAAGGAATTGTAGCAGAATATACAAAGATAGACAATCCAATGGAAAAATAGTAAAAATACTTAAATAGGTATTTTACCAAAAAAGATCTATGAATAGCTAATAAGCAAATGAAAAGGTGCTCAAAATAAACAGTTAGTAGGGAAATGAAAACAAAACCACAATCATATATCATTACATATCAATAAAATGATTCTAATAGAAAAGACAGACAATAACAAATGTCAAGGATATGGAGAATCTGGAACTTTCACACACTGCAAGTAGGAGTCTAAAATTGTGTAACCACTTTAGAAAACAATTTTCAGGTTTTTTAAAGGTTGAACATAAACTTACTATTTAACACAGTAGATACTTTTAGGTATCTACTCATGTGCTTTGAAAATATTTGTTTATGAAAAGACTTGTTCACTAATGTTCACAGCAGCGTTATTCCTAACAGAAAAATCCTAGAAACAATGCAACTGTCTGACAACTGTTGAATGAAAAAACAAAATGAGGTATATTAATACAATGGAATACTACTCAGAATTAAAAAGGAAATAAACTATTGATACATACACACTACAACGTGAATGAACTGCAAAATCATACAAAGTGAAAGGAGCCAGACACAAAAGAATGGGACTAGCGATTGTCTATGAAAGGTCATGGGAACTTTTGGGGTGATGGAAATGTCCTAAAACTAGATTGTGGTAAACTGTACACTATATATGAATTTTACAGTAGGTAATTATACCTCAATACAACTGTATACATCACCATCCCTTTTTTATTGAATGAAACTATAAATCTTTTTTCTTTTTTCACTATAGAAAGAAACTCCTTATCCTTAGTTGGCATTTCTGTAACCTGCCACATTTCCTTTGCATGTGTATATTTTACACTTCACGATTATTTGCTCTAGTCTAGTGAATCTTCTTTGAACAACCCCAAAAGATGCTCATGCTTTTTTTTAACAATTGTGTTAATGTTGTTTTATTGTACTAAAAGCCCTCTCTTCTTTCCAACCTGTATTTTCTAATATAGAGTTGATTTCCCTGCCCACCATTCTTCTGTTAACCTCACCGTCTGTGGACTCGTGGAATGCCTTATTCACTCTAGGGATATTCTGCACAACACTCCTTCTAACCAAAGATTTTATTTTACAGAAAAACAAGTGCAGTAATAGGCGATGCCCATGAAAGTCACTGCTTTTGCTAGATATCTCATTTCCCACAAACAACTGGCCTAACATATAGTCTATAGCAATAGTAGAAAATAATTGGGATTTACTGAAACATTGGGATTCTGTTTAACAGAATGCTTTAAATCCTTAACAAATTTGTGATGCTGCTTCTCCCATATCCAGAATACATGCGTCCTGAAATCAAAGGGTGGAAGTGGGGCTAGTTCTTCTTGCTAATACACCAAATACCCCATTAGAATAAATTTTTTTCTTTCCGTTCATACATCTTAGAGCTATGTTGTTTGTGAAGTCTTAATTTTCAAGAGAGGAAAATTTGTACCAGGGGACACACAATGGTTCCATTGAATTGGAAGTTGTGGTTGCTGTCTGGACATTTTGGACTTCTCATGACATTGAAACAATAAGCAAAGAAAGAGGTTACTTTACTGGCAGGGGTAATTACTGAGGGGAAATTCAGTTGTGGCTACACAATGAGGGTAAAGGAAAATTGTATCTGGAACTTGGAGAATTCTTTAGGATATCTTGTATTACTTCCATGACCAGTAGTAAAGTTTAACGGAACACAGCAACCAAAAAAATGTCAGGTTCACTGGAACATTCAAATCTTTCAGGAATGAATTTTGTTTCACTCCACCAAATAATTAACCTTAACCAAGTAGAAGGTAAATTAAACAGGGAATGGGGAGCAGAAAAAGGAAGTTAAAAATATCTATTAAAGCTCTACTAAACAACTCTGGAAATGTGTGTCATGTATAAATAAATGAGTTATGTATTTCTATATAAATTTATATGAGTTGTATATTTAAACACAAATGCATATATATCCAAGATTGTGTATTCAATTTTGTACATTTATTTTTCTTCCTCTCCTCCTATTCCTTTATTGTTATATATGAAATGTTGGTGATGGTTAAGTTTATAATTTAGTCCTCAAGTTACAAATTCTTCAGTGGAGCTATGCCGAATGAGAAGCAAGGACCATTGTAGACAGGTGGATGCTGTGATCATTATAGTATGTAGGAAAAGAAGGATGCTCTTTTTTATCATTACACAGCAGTCAGCTCATTTTCCCCAACCTTCCCAGTTTAAAATCTCTTTCTCTCTGCATTAATCAAAGGACGCATTAATGATTATTAGTAACTTAAGAAGCAGTCTGTCCTCAAAAGTGAATTTCATTTACCAAATGTTTATTGTATACTTTTACTAACTTTTGTCCTAGAGAGTCAGAGGTGATTAAGTCAAACAAGTAATAAAAATTTGTAATTTCAGGTTATAAATACTATATAGGAAAATAAAGCAGAGGAAGAAAGAGAATGGGGAAAACTGCCGTTTCAGATTGGGTGTTAAGTGAATTTAAGCCATCACTTGTAGAAGAACCAATACAACTAATTTAAAATGACAGTTTTTCTGATCATGAAGTTTTAAAAAATAAATATATAAGTAGCAGTTCTAGCAAAGGAAGCCTATCACATTGTTGGGAGAGAGGTCTTCCTTGGACCATGTTAATTCCTATATACTTGCTGAGTGTCTGACTGCAAGGTCTCACCACTCTTTTACCTGGGGTATTTCTCTGGTTTTTTTTTTTTACGCAGCCAGTAACCTTGTGAGATGAGGTAATGCTCACTCCCATACACCAATACTCCAGTTATTAAACATTGCAGCATATATCTAGCAATTGGGACCAAGAGTAAGTGGCTTGCTTACTGCTTGCTTATGAAAGGAGAGGATTCCCAAGTTGAGTCTTCCTCAGATGGAATGCAAACCCATCAGGGCATCTAACATTACCCCTGAGAGACTTGGTATTCAGAGAAACCAATGCAAATATGCTGATGCTCATGTTGATTTGTTGCAACGTAGCTGGAAAGGAAAGCTAGGGACTTGATACTTTAAATAGCAGTCACCACATTTTCATATGTGGTATATTAATGAATCTAAGAAACCTATCACTAATAAGATGCACCATTTAATTACTACACCAAGAAAGGAAGAGGAAAAAATAAACTATGACATGCAATCATTTTAACATGTGCTCCAATTTCAAGAATGTTAAAATATGAAAAAAACTTTCTCATAACTGATGAAATAGAATGTTCCTATGTATATGGCCAATAAGAAATGTGATTTAATATTGTGCTGGTTTGAAACCATTATGTATCCCAGAAAAGCGATATTCTTTTAATTCAATCTTGTGGGAGTAGACCTATTGTTGGGTCTACTTGATTTCCATGGAGATGTGACCCCACGCATTCAAGGTGGGTCTTAATCTGCTTACTAGAGTCCTTTCAGAGGGAAACATTTTGGAAAAAGCAGACACTTGGAGACAGAAGTGCCCAGGGAGATGCTAAGCAAGGACCCATAGAAACTGAAAAAGTCAGAATCCGGACAGAGCCAAAAGAGAAGCTAAGAGATGAAATCCAGAGAAAAACTGAGGGAGGAGAAAGCAAGCCATTGAAATGGCAGCCCAGGAGAGAGGAACCAGCAGACATTGCCAGGTGCCTTCCCATGCAAGAAAACACCCAAGTCGCCTTTGCCTTCTTGACTGAAGGCATCTCCTTGTTGATGCCTTAATTTGCACATTTTTCATGGCCTCAGAATTTTAACTTTTAACTTAATAAATTCCTTTTGTAAAAGTCAATCCATTTCTGGTACATTGCATTCCACCAGCTTCAGCAAACCAAAACAAAAATCTAAAGTAGTACTATTTAATATTAAAAGTGGTTTTCGCATTCTTCTTTAAAAGCTAAAAGTAAAGAGATAAAGAACAGAAATACAAAATAACTTCAGCCAAACTCTGATTCTGGAAATAAACTTGTATTTTAATTCAGCTTCACTTAAAAAAACAAAAGTAGTTTCCTCACTCCCACAATAAACATATTAATGACATTTTCACAGACAGAAAATGTAGGTACATTCAACTGTTTATAAGACATGTCTCTACATAATACATTCACATTCATGTGTATATATGAACTTATGTAATTGTACATATTGGTGACTTTTTGTATACGGTACCTTTTAAAACAACTAACACATAATATCCTTGTTTTCTAAAAGTCAGTTCATGTATAATGATTTAAAGTTAATAGTCTGTTTTGAAGAAATACAATAGCAGTATTCATACTAAGATAATTCAATACATTTATTTTTCTAAACATAAGCTTTGAGCTGAAGTTTTAGTGATTTATATTATCTAACTTGCAATGCATGGAATATTTATCAGGTTGCACTATTTGGTTTACAGTTTAAGTCATTTCAAGTGATTCATAATTATTTGCGCATCAGGGGGAAAAAGCACCAAGGATAATAAAATGTTTTTCACATCAATGATGAAATCATAACACACTGATCTCAATTTCCCTTCAAAATCTAACTACTTGGAAAGATATCTGTTTGAAATGCTCAATCTTCAAACTTTGAGATCAACTGACATATTAGAGAAAAAAATGGAAATGGTAAACACAGATGCTATATGTAAAATCTACTAACTATAGAATACAGATACTATTCTAACATTGAACTGAGTTCCTTAGATCTAAAAAGAACTTAAAATATGTAATATTTACAGATTTTTCAATCACATCTCAAAAAGAAATTCAAAAGGTATTTACTTGTCAATATATGAAGCAAAAATCTTCCTGATGAACAAAAGCACCTCTCATAAAAAAAAATAAAAAGAAAATATTTTCTAAAAATTAATACGCAAATTTATATGCACAAATGTGTAGGTAGCCCAGTTATAAATGCAATATTTTAAATAACACACAATAAAAAAATTCAAAGTTCAGATTGAAAAAAATATCCCATACACCAATACTCCAGTTATTAAATATTGCAGCATACGCCATTTTAACAACTGGGAAAAAAAAAGCTTCTAATCTAAATGATCAATGAAATCTCTTTGGAAATATACTTTAATTAAAAAAATGTCCAGTATGATATCCTGGCTGTCAAATTTCAGCACAAGTCAAATGTTTTTAAAGCCAAGATGCAATGTCATGAGAACAGAAATGTATACACAGGCCACCTCAACAGCCCCTTCGGTAAGTACCATTACTGTTGTGACACTGTCACAGGCCAACTGGTTTTTATGTTCCTTTTCTTCACCACAAGCACATAGTAAACACGATAGGAAGAATGGTAGAGCTTTATCACCATAAGGTTTGCTATTCATGAAATGCTAATAAACATAGTTTTAAACATTTCTATATCATGACTAAAATTCTTTACTTGAATATATACAAAGAATCATCTAGCTGTTTTAAAATGAATACAGAGATGTATAAGGAGAAACGTAAATTACTTGCTTTGACAATTTTTAGTCAAGGTTCATTATATGTTTTTTTCCCCTTAAACGTGATTTCTATAAGAAATTCTAGCTTCTGCTAAGATTTCATTTCTTCTTCCCAGAGGTTTTTTTGTGTTCATGCACTTCTGTTTTGCTAGCTATGTTCTTTTTCCGAGATGAGGTATTAGGAGTAATTGCACTAGAATGTCCACTGGTACCTGTACAAAAAAAAAAAACCAAACACCTATAGTTTAGATTTTGACAAACAATTCAAGTTCAAAGACTATTGTTGGGTGATAAAATACTTCTCATTATAATTATGATGTAAATGAATGGTGCGAATATTTACTATACCTTATTTAACCTTATATGTTTTAGAATTCAACATCAGTACAGAAAAGTAATATTAATGGGCTGTGTTCACAAGACAAATTTCTCTTTTCACTCTATATTCTTCCTGGGAAATGAATTCATTCCCATGGTTTTTAACTGCTACCCACCATGCTGAAGGTCTTCAAATATTTACTTCTGATCAGGTCTTTTTCCTTAGCTTAAGAACTATACATCCAACTGCTTAATAGCCATTTCTATATAGCCACTTGACAAGAAACATAAACTTAAAATGATTAAAAGTATACTCAGGCAAAATCTGCATGAGGAGTTACAAAGATGGTGGCATAGTGAGATGTGGAATTTAGTTCATCCTCCAGAGCAGCTAGAACAGTACAGAACAACTGCTGGGGGAACACCAGCGACTGGACATACAGCATATACCAGTCTGTACCAGGTAGAGCAGCTGAGACCCACGCAGAACTGTAAGCCGTAGAGGCTGGCACCCCTACCCCAAGAGCACGGCAGGCTGGTTCCCCAAGGGGACTGACTTTACTAGCACCAAGGGCTTTGCTCAATCAAGCTCCAATTGTGGAATTAACTAACAAATTCTGACTACTGAAAATAGGTTTCCAGCACAGATAAACCTAGAATAAGCACAAATGTACAAGAAGCTTTTGCCTTGGCACAAAGGGGGCAGGGCTAAGGGAAGGCAAAAAACAAAAATCAGAGGGTTTTTGAGTTGGACAGCACAGAATACTGGAAAAGGGCTGGATCTCAAGAAAAAGGGGCACATAGAGCCTGTAGATACACAGCCACTTGCTAACTTAAGCACTTGATTGACAAATCCAAGGACCATGGATCCTGCACTTAAAAGTCATTTTTTTTTTTAGCTTTTTTTCTACTCCTTAACAGTTCATTAGATAGAACAGGAAGCACTCTCATGCTCCAGCACTACCCCAAGAAAGGGTGGAATTAAGCTGGTCTGAGAGAGAAAGTAACTAGTCAGGTGAAAAGAGTTAATTCCCCAAAGGGTGTATCTTCCCCAAGAGAAAGGTGGGGTCTCAGCTCAAGTGGAATCCTTCCTGCAACAATTCAGGCCCCAGAGACTGGAAAATTGAGCAATTAAAGCCAATCTACAACCTCACATCTGTCTCATCCACCCCAATGGCAGGGAGAGTCTGCTGAAATTAAAGGCACCACATCACTGACCACTGACAAGCACCATATGCCAGGCTTCATAGGAAAAGCACAGTGTCCAGACTTCACAGGAACGTCTGACAACCTATTGAGTCTCACTCTCAGGGAAAACTGATGCTGGCTACTCTTTCCTCATGAGACATGGGCCCGTGTGGTCTGGCAAAACCTGACTGGGGTCTACAATATCTGAGGAAACCCAATTAAAAAAAAAAAGGCTCCATATAGGCAGGGCAAGAAACAGACAAAAACAAAAAAATTCTGATCTGTTAAACAGAACCTATGATAGAAATCTAGGATAAACTGAACCCAATGCCAAAGAACAGACAGAGAACAAAGCCATCTAGTGAGAAAATCCTAAGTAAGAGAGTGAAAACAACCTCCATAATAAACTAACTAAGGAAATCAAATGCCTAGATGCCAGCAAAAAATAAGTCATACAAAGAAAATCAAAGATATGGCCCAGTTAAAGGAATAAACCAACTCTCCAAATGGGATACAGGAGTTGAAACAACTAATCCAGGATGTTCAAACAAAATGGAAAAATCTCATCAAAAATCAAATCAATGAGTTGAGGGAGTATATAAAGAAGACACTGGGCAGACAAAAATAACTTGAAAGTTTGAAAAAACAAATCACAGAACTAATGGGAATGAAAGGCACAACCAAAGAGAAGAAACAAACAATGTAAACCTACAACAATAGATTTGAAGAGGCAGAAGAAAGAATTAATGAACTAGAAGACTGGAATTCTTAAATCAGACACACAAAAGAAAATACAGGGAAAAGAATGGAAAAATATGAGCAGAGTCTCAAGGAATTGAATGACAACATGAAGTCCACAAATATACATGTTATGGGTGTCCCAGAAGTAAAAGAGTAGGGAAAAGGAAAGAAAGACTAAGGGAGGAAATAATCACTGAAAAATCTCTCATCTCTTAGGAAAGACATAAAATCAGAGATCCAAAAAGAGCAGCATACCCCAAACAGAATAGATCCAAATAGACATATTCCAAGACACTTATTAACCAATTTGTCAAATGTCAAAGAGAAAGAGAATTTTGAAGGCAGCAAGACAAAAGCAATCCATCATATATAAGGAAGCCCAATAAGACTATATGTGTATTTCTCAGCAGAAGTCATGGAGGCCAGAAGGCAGTGGTATGATATATTTAAGATTCTAAAAGAGAAAAACTGCCAACTGAGAATTCTATACCCAGCAAAACTGTCCTGCAAAAATGAGGGGGAGATTAAAATATTTTCAGAGAAAGAATCACTGAGAGAATTTGTGACCAAGAGACTGGCTCTACAAGAAATACTAAGGGGACTACAGGCAAAGAGGAAAAGGGAAAAGACAAATCTGGAAAAGAGTATAGAAATGAAGACCATTAGCAAAGGCAAGAAAAGAAAAAAAAATAGATATGATATGTAAAATCCAAAAAGACAAAATGGTAAAAGAAAGTACTGCTTTTACAGTAATGAAAATAAATGTTAATGGCTTAACCTCCCCAATCAAAAGACAGACTGGCAGAATGGATTACAAAACAGAATTCATCTATATGCTGTCTACAGAAGACTCATTTTAGGCCAAAGGACAAAAACAGGTTGAAAGTGAAAGGTTGGGAAAAGATATTTCAAGCAAATAACAATCAGAAAAGAGCAGGAATAGCTATACTAATATTCAACAAATTAGACTTCAAATGTAAAATAATTAAAAGAGACAAAGGACACTATGTATTAATAAAAGGAACAATTAAATAAGAAGACACAACAATCATAAATATTTATGCACTGAGCCAGAGTACTCCAAAGTACCTGAGGCAAACACTGACAAAACAGAAGGAAGAAATAGACACCTCTACTAAAATAGCTGGAGACTTCAATTCTCTGCTCTCATTAATGGATAAAACATATAGACAGAGGATCAATACAGAAACAGAGAATTTGAATAATACAATAAATGATTTAGAATTAACAGACATTGAATATTACATCCCACTACAGAAGAATACACATTTTCCTCAAGTGCTCATGGATCATTCTCCAGGACAGACCATATGCTGGGTCACAAAGCAAGTCTCAATAAATTTGAAATGATTGAAATCATACAAAACACTTTCTGGATAGTGGAATGAAGTTAGAAATCAATAACAGGCAGAGGGGCCAGAAAATTCACAAATATATGCAGGCTAAACAACACAATCTTGAACAACCAATGGGTCAAGGAAGAAATTACAAGGGAAATCAGTCAATATCTAGAGGCAAATTAAAATGAAAACACAACATATCAAAATTTATGGGATGCAGCAAAATCAGTGCTAAAGACAAATTTACTTAAGGCTAAGAGGCCTTAAAAGCCTATATTAAAAAAGAAGAAGGAGCAAAAATTGAGGAATTAACTGTTCACATTGTAGAACTAGAGAAAGAACAGCAAAATAACCCCAAAGCAAAGAAAAGGAAAGAAATAACAAGATTAGAGCAGAAATGAATGAAATTGAGAACCTGAAAACAATCGAGCAAATCAAGAAAACCAGAAGTTGGTTCATTGAGAAAATCAATAAAATCAATGGACCCTCAGCTAGGTTGAAAAAAAAAAAAAAAAAAAGAGAGAGAGAGAGGACACAAATAAATAAAATCAGAAATGGAAGAGGAGACATAATGACTGACCTCTCAGAAATAAAGGAGGGAATAAGAGGATACTATGAGCAACTAAATGCTAATAAACTGCACAATGCAGATGAAATGGACAACTTCCTAGAAAGGCATGACAACCAACACTGACTCGAGAAGAAACAGATGACCTCAACAAACCAAGCACAAGTAAAGAGATTGAATCAGTCATAAGGAAGCTCCCCAAAAAGAAAAGTCCAGAACCAGATGGCTTCACATTTGGCTTCTACCAAGCATTCAAGAAAGAACTAATATCAATATCCTGCTCAAGCTCTTCAAAAAAACTGAAGAAGAGGGAAAGCTACCTAACTCATTCTATGAAGCCAACATCACCCTAATACTGAAGCCAGACAAAGATACTACAAGAAAAGAAAATTACAGACCAATCTTTTAATGAATGTCGATGCAAAAATCTTCAGCAAAATACATGCAAATTGAATCTAGCAGCAAAATACAGCATGACCAAGTGGGATTTATTCCAGATATGCAAGGCTGGATCAACATAAGTGTGCTGGTTTGAAAGGAAGTATGCCCCCTAAGAAAAGCCATGTTTTAATATAAGTCCCATTTCATAAAGGTAGAATAATCTGTATTCAGTACTGTATGTTTGAAACTGTAATGAGATCATCTCGCTGAATGATGTGATTTAGTTAAGAATGGTTGTTAAACTGGATTAGGGGATGATATGTCTCCACCCATTTGAGTGGGTCTTGATTAGTTTCTGAAGTCCTATAAAAGAGGAAACATTTTGGAGAAAGAGATTCAGAGAGAGTGACACTACGAAGCAGAGAGCCCACCAGCCAGCGACCTTTGGAGATAAACGCCTCCCGGGGAGCTTCATGAAACCAGAAGCCAGGAGAGAAAGCTAGCAGATGACGCCGTATTTGCCATGTGCCCTTCCAGCCGAGAGAGAAGCCCTGACTGTGTTCGCCAAGCGCCTTCTCACTTGAGAGAGAAACCCTGAACTTCATCGGCCTTCTTGAACCAAGGTATCTTTCCCTGGATGCCTTTGATTGGACATTTCTTTAGACTTGTTTTAATTGGGACATTTTCTCGGCCTTAGAACTGTAAACTAGCAACTCATTAAATTCCCCTTTATAAAAGCCATTCTGTTTCTGGTATATTGCATTCCAGCAGCTAGCAAACTAGAACAATAAGAAAATCAATTAATGAATCACACAGTATCAAGAAATCAAAGCAGAAAAACCACATGATCATCTCGAATGATGCAGAAAAGGCTTTTGACAGAATTCAACATCCTTTCTTGATGAAAATACTTCACAGGATAGGAACAGAAGGGAACTTTCTCAATACGATAAAGGGAATATATGAAAAACCCACAGGTAACATCAACTTCAATGGAGAAAGATTGAAAGATTTCCCTCTAAGATTAGGAACAAGACAAGGATACCACTGTCACCACTGTTATTCAACACTGTGCTGGAAGTTCTAGCCAGAGCAATCAAACAAGAAAAAGAAATAAAAGCATCCAAATAGGAAAGGAAGAAGTAAAACCCTCACTGTTTGTGCATGATATGATACTATGTGTTGAAAATCCTTAAAAATCCACAGCAAAGCTACTAAGCTAAAAAATGAGTACAGTAAAATGGCAGGGTACAAAATTAACATGCAAAAATCAGTAACGTTTCTATACACTAGTAATGAGCAATCTGAATAGGAATTCAAGGACAAAATTCCACTTGCAATAGCAACCAAAAGAATCAAATATTTAGGAATAAATTTAATCAAGGACACAAAAGATACATGCAGAAAAAATAGAAGCTATTGCTAAAAGAAATCATGGAAGACCTAAATAAATGGAAGAGCATACAATGTTTATGGATTTGAAGACTATATATAGTTAAGATGTCATTTCCCCCTAAACTGATTTATAGGTTTAATGCAATACCAATTAAAATCCCAAAACTTGGATGGGCCACGGTGGCTCAGCAGGCAAGAATGCTTGCCTGCCATGCCGGAGGGCCCGGGTTCGATTCCTGGTGCCTGCCCATGTAAAAAAAAAAAAGAATTATAAATAATAATAATAATAATAATAATAATAAAATCCCAAAACTTACTTTGCAGAAATAGAAAAAACCAATAACCAAATTTATTTGGAAGGGTAGTGTGCCCCAAATAGCTAAAAATATCTTGAGAAAAAAAATGAAGTAGGACACATACTACCTGACTTTAAAGCACATTACAAAACCACAGTGGTCAAAACAGCATGGTACTGGCAGATATACTGACCAATGGAATTGAACAGAGTATTCAGAAATACTGACACTCTCATCCATTGACCAGTGATCTTTGATAAGGCGCTCAATCCAACACAACTGTGATAGAGCTGCCTCTTCAATAAATGGTGCTTGAAGAACTGGCTATCCATATGCAAAAGAATGAAAGAGGATCCGTATCTCACACCATATACAAAAATTAACTCAAAATGGATGAAAGACCTAAACATTATGGCTAAGATAATAAAATTTTTCAAAGAAAATGTAGGGAAATACATGTAATAGGAGGCAATTTTCTAGACCTTATACCCAAAGCATAAGCATTGAAAAAACAGATAAATGGGAATTCTTCAAAATTAAACACTTTGGGGCATCAAAGAAGTTTGTCAAGAAAGTAAAAAGGCAGCCTAGGCGATGGAAGACAATATTTGGAAACCCCATATCGGGTAAGGATTTAGTATTCAGTACATATTAAGGAATTCTTCAATTTAACCACAAGAAGACAAACAACCCAATTAAAAAATGGGCAAAAGACATGAACAGACACTTCGCAGAAGAGGAAATACAAATGGCTAAAAGGCACATGAAAAGATGCTCACACAAATGGCTACTAGGGAAATGCAAATCAAAACCACAATGAGACATCATCTGTGTGTTGTCTGAAAGGATTACGTACCCCAGAAAAGCCATGTTTTAATTCTGATCCATCTCATGGAGGCAGCTGTTTCTTTTACTCACCACTCAATAATGTAGGTTGGAAACTTGATTATATTATCTCCACAGAGATGTGACATGCCCAACTGTGTGTATTAACATTTGATTAGAGGGAAATGTGACTCCACCCATTCCAGGTGGGGTTTGATTAATTTACTGGAATCCTTTAAAAGAGGAAACATTTTGGAATAAACTTCAGAGTCATGAGAACCATGAGTGCCCACACAGCCAGAGACCTTTGGAGATGAAGAAGGAATATGCTCCCAGGAAAGCTTCATGAAACAAGAAGCCTAGAGAGAAAGCTAGCAGATCTTGTCATGTTTACCTTGTACTATTCCAGCTGAGAAACCCTGAACTTTAACAGCTTTTTTTGAGTGAAGGTAACCTCTTGTTGGTGCCTTAATTTGGACATTTTTATAGACTTGTTTTTAATTTGGACATTTTCACAGCCTTAGAACTGTAAACTTGTAACTTATTAAATTCTCCCTTTTAAAAGCCACTCCATTTCTGGTATATTGCATTCTGGCAGCTTTCGAACGAGAACAATATGACACCCACTAGAATGACTGTTATCAAAAAAATAGAAACGACAAGAGCTGGAGAGGATGTGGAGAAACAGGCACACTTATCAACTGTGGGTAGGAATGTAAAAATGGTACAACTGCTTTAGAAGGCAGTTTGGTGGCTCCTCAGGAAGCTAAGTATAGAAATGCCGTATGATCCAGTAATCCCATTACTAAGTATAAATTCAGAGGACTTGAGGGCAAAGACACAAACAGACATCTGCACACCAGTGTTTACAGCAGTCTTATTTATGATTGTCGAGAGATGCAAACAGCCCAAATGTCCAACAATGGAGGAATTTCTAAACAAATTGTGGTATACACATATGACGGAATATTATACAGCTGCAAGACAGAATAAAGTCATGAAGCATGTAACAATGTGCATGAAATTGAGGACATTATGCTGAGTGAAATTAGCCAGAAACAAAAGTCAAATACTGAATGGTCTCACTATATGAACTAACATTAATGAGTGAACTTTGAGAATTAAAGTTAAGAACACAGGTTATCAGAAGAGAGAAAAAGGGTAGAGTTTGGGCATTTGGTGTTGAAGGAATACATACTGTGCAGGATTGATTGTAAAATTCAGAAATGGATAAAACAATACTACCTGAAAGTAGCACAATAAGTATTATTATATTATTAATAATAATATAAGTATTGAATCAAAGTATGATTGTGGGAGAACATATGAAATCAGGAGGAAAGATAGAGGATAAAGACTATGACCATGTGATTTAGGAATGCCTAGAGTGGACAATGATGGTGATTATATGTACAAATAAAAAAATGTTTCTGCATAAGGGAGAACAAATGAATGCCAACATTGCAAGGTACTGAAAATGGATGGTATATGGGAAAAAGTACAATCAATGCAAGCTAGGGTCTAAAGTCAACAGTTACACTGTAATGTGCTCCCACTGAAGGCAACAAAGGCATTATGCCAAAACTAAATGTCAACGGGTAAGGGATGTGCATGAGGGGTGTGGATTCTTTGTGGAAGTAAAGGATATATCTTCATACAGATTATGGTGGTGAAGACATATCTAAATACTTAGGTTGGATTGTATGATGTGAGAATAAAACTATTTTAAAAAGAACAGAGAGAAACAAGCAGTGGAGAAAATGCAGGAAAGAGATGTGCCCATTCACTATCGGTAGGGAAACAAAGGTGCAGTCACTTAGAGTGCAGTGTGGAGGTTCCGCAGGAGGCTAGGGGTGGGGTTGCCATATGATCGTGAAACCCTGTTGCTTAGTATTTTCCTGGAGTGTGGGGACACGAATAGACATTTGCGCACTGGTGTTTATGGTGGCAGTGGTCATGATTCATGATGGATTGAAGTGACCTAAAGGTACAACGGAGGAATGGAAGGGGGAACTATGGTACATATGTACAACAGACTAGTGAGCAGCTGCAAGAAGGAATGAAGTTGTGAGGCATGCAATTAAGTGTATGAACCTTAAGGATTGCATGTTGAGAGGAATGTCAAGAACATGAAGACAAATAGTATCATGCCCTTATCATATGGACTAACTACAATTTAAAAATTCAGTGAACTGAACTTGAGAACAGGGGCTTTCAGGTTGGGCCCTATTGTAAAGGGTCCTAGATTGTAAGCTCTTACAGCAGTCACATATATTCAGAAGTTGTAACTGTTATTTCTAAATTTTGAGATACTGAGCTGTTTGTATAAACCTGGTTGTTTTCAGAAACTTTGGGTATTTATGTGACCCCTGAGACTCAGAGTCAGGGCTTTGAAGCTATGAAAGTCAGCAGTAACACATACAGGAACTGTTTAAAAGTGATCAGACTTTGAGTAGAGATATGAATGAAGCTGATCTGGATAGGACTAAGGTAGAGCAGAATACAGGGAAAAGGATGATACTGTCCATATTTTAAAACCTCAACTTCTGTATGAGACTAAAGGGAGAGTTGTTTATTTGGTGCAAAACTTATATTTTGTGTAGTGCATTACCTAATTTAACTTGTATGATCAGTTTAGTTGAATACCATTAAGAACATGGAATTTTGAATAGGGCATGAGCTCTTGTTGGTTTGTCCAGGTTAGTGTGATGTTCCAAAATATCCCAGAGCAATTAGGGTAGTGAATAAAGAAGTATTTGCAAAGTCCCTCTGGGGGACTGGGGAGAAAGGAGGAAATATTCAACTTCCCCATTTGGAGAATTTCTGATATTCTAGCAAGCAGTATGTACAACCAAATCAATAGGCTGAGCCCTCAATCTTGGGGTTCTCCCCTACAAAACTTATTCCTGCAAAGGATAGGCTAATCCTACTTATAATTATGCCTTAGAGTCACCCCAGAGAACCTCTTTTGTTGCTGAGATGTGCCCTCTTTCTCTAAGCCAACTCAGCAGGTGAACTCACTGCCCTCTCCCACATACATAGGACAGAACTCCTAGAGGTGTAAATCTCCCTAGCAAGATGGGACAGAACTCCCAGGATGAGCTGGGATCGAGATGTGCCCTCTTTCTCTAAGCCAACTCAGCAGGTGAACTCACTGCCCTCTCCCACATACATAGGACAGAACTCCTAGAGGTGTAAATCTCCCTAGCAAGATGGGACAGAACTCCCAGGATGAGCTGGGATCTGGTATGAAGGGACTGAGAAAGCTTTCTTGACCAAAAGGGGGAAGAGAGAAATGAGACAAAATAAAGTGTCAGTGGCTGAGAGATTTCAAACAGAATCGAGAAGTTATCCTGGAGGTAATTCTTATGTATTATACAGATATCACTTTTTAGTTTATAGTGTATTGCAGTGGCTGGAGGAAGTGCCTGAAACTGCTGAGCTGTGTTCCAATAGCCTTGATTCTTGCAGATGACTGTATAAATATATTACGTTTACAATGTGAATGTGTGATCGTGAAAACCTTGTGTCTGATGCTCCTTTTATCCAGGGTTTGTACTGATGAGGAAAAAAATAAACAATAGTGGAGATAAGGGGTAAAATAAATTGGATAGATGGAAATACTAGTGATCAATGAGAGGGAGGGTAAGTGGTATGTATGAGTTTTTACATTTTTCTTTTTATTTCTTTTTCTGGAGTGATGCAAATGTTCTAAAAAATGATCATGGTGATGAATACACAGCTATGTGATGAGATTGTGAGCCACTGATTGTACACCATGTGTGGAATGTATGTGTGTAAAGAAGTGTCAATAAAAATATTAAAAACAAAAAAAGTGAACTCATTCTTTTCTTATAAACATCTACTTCTTCCTGTATCTTCTATTTCACCACTATCTAAAAACAAGAAGTTTAGAAAACTAGAAACTATTCTTGGCATAGGACTCATCTTTCCATATCCAAACCAATATTAAGGCCTAGTGAGCTTAATATTAAAAAGGTGGAGTTATACTTCTGGTATGAATGAGTTAGTTCCTATGAGACCAATCCTCCCGTAGATAACAAGTATAATCTCCAGATAAGACATGAAAAGGAACCCCTTGAAGATACCGAAGAGTTAACAAAAGCAGGTAGATACTGGAGAACAACTGACACTTCAAAGAAGAGAGAACATGGGATACATTCTCTTTTTTTTACAGTGTTCAGCCTGAGGAGAGACCCCAGTATCCACCATGTAGAACAGCTAAAATGCCAATACTATACTTGAATTTTCTGGTGTGAAGAGTCAGAAGGAAAGACTGGGACAACTACTGCTGCTAGAGAGAGAGGTGGGAAATCCCAGAAAGGAGAGTTCCAATTCTTTGTACAGGCCCGGATCATATCTATGCAATGAGTGGAGCAAGTTCTAAGCAACCCAGTTAAGGCGAAAAATGAACTGAAGTTTGAAATGCTAGTCCCTTTAAGGGTTACAATTTTGTAATCTGAGTTCAGCCAAGGTTACTCAGCTTAAAAATAAATAAATAAACTGATGCTTTTTGGAGGAACATAGAAATAACAGAATCCAGAGTTTCTATAACATATCATTCACAGTGTGCAGGATATAATATCAAATTGTTTGATACATGAAGAAACAGGAAAGCATATCTTTCTTCTTAAGAATGGGTCAATCAACAGAGACCAATCCTGAGATAAGCCAGATGAAGAAGCAAGGATTTTAATGCACCTATTATAATTATGCCCAAGGACAACTGGAAAAAATACTTAAAATTAATGAAAAGTTAGTAGATCACTGAAGAAAAAAAAAAAAAAAAAAGGAAACCACAAAGAAGACTGAAGATTCAAACGAAATGTCCAGATCTAAAAAATAAAGCATCTGAAATTAAAATATACTAGATGGATTTAAAGGAGAATTTATATGACAGGTAAGAATGAACAGCAACCAGAATTACTAAAACAAAAATACAAACAAACAAACAAACAAAACAGACCTAAGCACATGATAGCCCAACTGCTAAAAACTAAAAATAAAGAGAAACACTGAAATTGGGCAGATATAAATAACCCAATGCAGATATGGGAACAATTCAAGTATACGCTGATTTTTCAAGAGAAATGATGGAAGCCAGACCATAGAAAAACATCTTCAAAGTGCTGAAAGAAAAAAATGTCCCCAGAATTCTATATCCAGTGAAATTATCCTTCAAGGTGAAATAAAGATTTTTACAGATAAAATGAAAATAATTTATCACTAGCAGCTCTGCAGTGTAAGAAATGCTAAAAAGCTTCAGGTTGAAGAAAAATAAAACCAGATGGGGCAGTGCAACGTTGGCTCAGTGGCAGAATTCTTGCCTGCCATGCTGGAGACCTGGGTTTGATTCCTGGTGCCTGCCCATGCAAACAAACAAACAAAACAAAACAACAACAAAAAAACAATCCCAGACAGAACACATTTCTAGAAAGGAATGAAGAGCATTGAAAGCAGTAAATATGTGGATAAACAGATTTTCTTTTCCTCAGTTTCTTTAAAATGCACGTGACTGTTTCAAGTAAATATCATAACATATCGTAGTGCTTATAATAAGTAATACATATGGATAACTATTTGAAAGGTTGGGAGGAGCAAAAAGTAAATGAATCCACCTGGCTGCAAGATGTCTACATTTTTACTTGAAATGGTAAAGAAATTAACTCTAAGTAGACTGAAAATCTAGGAATGTAATTTAACGTAACCACTAAAAAATACTGCAAAGAGATACAGCTAATGCCAATATACAAGTTAAAATGAAATTATAAAAAATAAGGAAGGAAGGACGAAATAGAATAATAATTAGAGGGAACAAATGTAAAATAAAATAGTAGACCTAACCCAATCAATATTGATAATTACCTAAAATGTTAATGGACTAAACACTGCAATTATAAAATAGCAGATACTATTAAACGGCTTAAAAAAAAATCCCAAAATATACCGTCCCCAAAAAATTCTGCTTTAAATAGAATGACACAGCTTGGTTGAATGTAAATGGATGGAAAAGACCATACCATGCAGATGGTAAGTATATGAGAGTTTGGAGTCACTATATTCACATCAGATAAAATACACTTTGAGACAAGGTATTATTAGAAACTTAGAGGGCAGTTTCACGATAAATGGGTCAACACATTAAGATGACAAAATAATCACATATGTATGCACCTAACAATAAAGCTTCAAAATATACAAAGCAAGAACTGGCAGAATGAAAGGGAGTATGTCAGTTTGAATTTGTGGACCCCAGAAAAGCCGTGTCCTTTAATTTAACCCTTATTCAATAATTGCCGGTGAGCACTTTTAGATTATCTCCATGGAGATGTGACTCACCCAATTGTGGGAGGTAATTTTTGATTAGATGGCTTCCATGGAGTTGTGACTCCATCCATTCCATGTGGGTCTTGATTAGTTTACTGGAATCCTTTAAAAGTGGAAGCATTTTGGATAGAGTCCCTTTTCAGAACTGTGAGAGAGCCATGGCACAACTTCAAGAACCACAGAGCACACGCAGCTAAAGAACTTTGGAGATGTAGAAGGTAAACACCCCTGGGGAGCTTCATGAAATAAGAAGCTGGGAGAGAAAGCTAGCAGATGCTGCCATGTTCGCCACGTGCCTTTCCAGCTGAGAGAGAAATCCTGAACATATCAGTCTCCTTGAACCAAGGTATTTTTCCTTAGATTGGACATTTCTTTAGCCTTGCTTTAGCTGGAACATTTTTATAGCCTTAGAACTGTAAACTAGCAACTTATTAAATTCCCCTTTTAAAAAAACCATTCTGTTTCTGGTATATTGCATTCTGCCAGTTAGCAAATTAGAACAGGGAGAAATAGACAAGTACACATATCTAAGTAACTGACAGAACAAGACCAAAATAATAATAATGTATAAATATACAGAAGATCTGAATAACATTATCAACCACCTTTGACCTTTGCCTTGTAGATAATAATAGAACATTAGACTCACGAACTGTAGATTAATATTCTTTTCTAGTGCACACAGTACATTCAAATGGACTAAATGTTAAGACATGTCTCAAATTTAAAATATCTGAAATTATAGTGTATGTTTCATAATCACAATGGAATTAAATACATTGGTAAATCAGACACCTAGAAAAACCCCAAATATTCTGAAATGAACTAATATGATTCTAAATATTCCATGACTCAAAGATGAAATCACAAGATTAATTAGAAAATGTTTTAACTGGATAATAACAAAAATAAAACACAAATTTTGTGATATGCAGCTAAAGAAATGCTTAGAAGGAAACTTCAGGATTTAGTAGTTTATATAAGAGAATCATCTGACAATTAATAATCTAAGAAGATAAATCCAAAGTATATAGAAGGAAGAAAATGATAAAGAGCAGAAATCAATGAAATATAAAACAGAAAAACAAAGCCAAAGATTCTTTGAAAGAATTAATAAAATTGATAAATAACCAACTAGAATGATTAAGGAAAAAAGTAATCACAAATGAACAGTTTCATGAATGGCAGAGGTTATTATCATATACATTATGAAAGAATAATAAGCAACAAAGTTAAGTTAGATAATTCATTAACAAAATCTTCCCATTAAGAAAACTCCAGGTTCAGATGGTTTCACAGGCAAATTGTTTCAAGAATTCAAGGAACAAATAACAATCTTACAAAACCTCATTTAAAAGGCAGAAGAGGAGGAAATACTTCCCAAATAATTCTTGGGCCAGTGTTATACCAATACCAAAACCTGAAGAAGATATTACAAAAAAAGAAAACTGGGGGATGCGGGGGTAGTTCAGTGGCAGAATTCTCGTCTGCCATGTGGGAGACCCAGATTCGATTCCTGGCCCATGCACTTTCCAAACAAACAACAAGTAAACAAACTAAAACAAAAACCAAACAAAATGCAAATTCAACAAGTGGTACTGCAATAAGGGGATACTCATACGGAAAATGAATGAAATGTGACCTCCACCATATAGCATAAAAAAAAAAAAAAGAAAACTACAGGCTAACCTTCATGAATACATGCAAAAATCCCCCAAATTAAACAAGTCCAGCAAGACATATTTAAAAAAATAATCATCATCATGATCAAAGATAAACCCTAGGAATGCAAGGTTAGTTTAATATTTGAAATGTCAAATATGATACCGTTTGAACTGTTCTGTGATTCAGTGAACATTCATATTGTAAGTTTAATGACTACTAGCTATATGAACTGGAACAAGTCACAATCTTTCTGCTACTTCATCTATAACGGACACATAAATAGCATCAACCTCTAAGGTTATGTTAAGAACTATGAGAATTAACAAAAAAGTGCTTGGTAATATAAAGAACTATACAAGTATTAGCTTTGGGTTGTATGTGAAACGCACCATTGCGATTTACATTTACTTACTATTCTTACTCGTTGTCTGCAGTTTCACATACTGATCATGTAGGAGATTTAAGGTTCAACTCTATTTAAGTTATTGCCCCCAACTTACAAGGCCTGGTAATCCAAGAGAGCTACAATCAGATCTAATAGATCAAATTAGTAGTACAGAGTTTAATGGGAATTATTGCTTTGATAATTATAAATGCAACAATGGTGACAGATGGATTGAGTCTTGAAGGGCAGGAAGCAAAAGGAAAAACATTTTAGGAAGAAAAAAATGACCTGAGTGTTAGGCTGATTTATTTGGGGAGAAGTGAAGAGAACTGTTTTGCTATAGGATAACAATAACAATAACAATAACAATAGCATCTACAATTTAGTGGGTGTCTACTATGTGTGCCAAGTATTTTATATATGTTATTGCATCCATTTCTGACAACCCTATAAGGAAGGTATTCTTATCCTGGTTTTGTGACTACGAAATTGAGGGTCAGAGAGGCTAAGACACTGTCTGAGGTCATATAGCTAATAAGTAGCAAAGCTACTAAAAGGAGGATAAGAAGGAAGATATTTCTATCAAGATTATAATCAAAGTTGTGGAGCTATATGGAATTCTCTGAGGAAAAATGGATAGAGTAAGAAAAAAGAACAGAGTAGAACATCCCCATCTGAGACAGGAAAGTAGAAGAAAGCAGGAAAATCAAATAAGAAAAGTAGAAGGAAGAACATCGAGTTATCCTAGGAGCCAGAGTAAGGGCATTTCCTTAAGGATCAAAAACAGAATCAAATGTGCCAAAAAGTCAAAATAGAAAATGCTGAGAGAAGATGACTGAATAGACTGAAAGTGAAGAGAGTAAAGAGAAAAAACACTTTCATATAAAATGACCTTACAGGTTCAAGAGAAAAGCAAAAGAAGATGGTTCTTAAGTTAGTTTAGAGAAAAGTTGGAGAATGAAGTATATTTTATTTATAGATGAATTAATAGAGACCAAAAAAAAAAAAAAATACATCAGTAACAGGCTACAATAATAGATTTTTTAACCCATGTAATCATATCCTTCCTCTCTGGCCCTTACCCTACCCCATGCCAAAATAAAAGACTACAATATAATTGAGAAAATTTCCTTTGAATATCAAAACTCTAGTTCATTTAAAAAGCAAAACAAGCTACTGTCACCCTGCTGACTGCTGTGCAAAATCCATAAACCCACACACACTCCTAACCTGGTTTGTTGCTTGCTTTAGTACTCTTTAAGGCAGCTGATGGTGTTGGGAGGATCTTTGCAGGTGTATATGTATTTAAAGATACTTTTCTTCTCACTACTGGACTGGAACGTGAAGCTGTAGAGGCTGAAAAAAAATAAATGAACATGGCAATTCAATAATATCTTGCCAATTCTATTTTTACAATCTTTGTAAAAAAATATATGACACATTTAGTACCCTAAGAATATACATAGTATCAACAGAAAAAAAAAAGCAAGTTTGCAGAATAAATTCAGGAAACAATCTCTCCTATAAAAAGAAAGGTCTCTCATTTCCTTAGCCAAATAAATATTGTTTAAATTTTAAACAATAAATATTTTAACAGTTATATACTAAAGAAACACCAATAAGAACAGAGCAACAGTCTTTAATTTTATCCTGCTTTGTTAGAAACTCAGATTCTTAAGGATGGCAGAGAACTGGTGACATCATTTTATTGCCTGGTATGAGAATAGATAATCTTTAAGATGAAGAGTTCCAAATAATGGACATAATTTCCACTGGCAGAAGCTCAAAGCAGTCATCAATGAAGATACTATACAAGTAATGAAAAAGTCCTTAAGATATTATCTGATGCATTACATTATTACTTGGCTCTTTTCTGCTTAAATTTTCCTCCAATTCTATTAACTTCTACTTCTAACTTAGCCTAATTAGTTTCCCACACCTTTTCTCCCAATCTGAATTGTCAGTAACCCATTGTAAACTATCTACTAGTTACCACAAAACGTATTAATTTGGTCCAAGATCAGGACAAAAAGGTTTTGAACAACAGAGGATTACCATTTTAAAAATATTTTCTCCCTTGTTATACTGCCCACCCCACCGCCTCAAAATAATATAGTTCTATGTATAGGATGCTATTTTCTTGTTAATTCAGAAAATTAAATGTAAAAATGTTAATATGCTGATATTAATAAATATTATTTCTGTAATTACTCTATAAAATCCAAGATTTTGATACTTTAATCATAATTACTACCTATTTTCTTTACCATTCACAAAGAATGAAAAAAAAGATACTTTAGAAAACCTGGATTTTAGATTTATGTGACCACTAACTAGTTGATTTCTTCAACTGTGTCTAAGTTTTTTGTTTAAACAAACTTCTAAGGTTTATCCAGTTTCTAAGGTTTATCCAATTATATGAATAGACTAACCGCATTTATTTTCTCATTTAGCTCCCTTAATAACTAATGGTATAAAATTTTAAGAGAGCTAGAGGCCTGGGGTATAATTTTACCAGGATATACAGGAAAGCTAGGTAAAACAACTGGAAAGGGACTGTAATATCCTTGCCTCTTTGTCATTAATATACCTAAATAATAGGTATTTAGGTATATTAATGATGAACTGAATTCACTAACCACAGAAATGAAGCCATCATAACTATAGAAATGAAGCCATCGTAAAAAAGAAAAAAAATAGTACCACAAAATAAACCTTAAAAGATTACCTTTTTGCAAATATTCTACTAAAATTCTCTTAAAACAAATAGAAGTCATTACTATTGCTATTAGCTTCAAGTAATTCATTGCAAATCATCTAAACACTAAGCAGAATTGATACCTATCTTTTGTTCTCATTTACTTATTAAAATTTTTCTTTAATCTCTATTTTTTAAGATCTCAAATCCCTGACCCTAGGAAACAGCCAGTATAGGAAGTGATCTTGTTTGCAAGATCACATGCAAACACAAGAGATCTCTGAAGACAAAAGAATTTATTTGGACCTTCCATTGCATTCAACAAAGGAGCAGTGCCTATTCTCTTATTTATAGAGAACATAAAAGTATCTCCCTTCAATTTCATGACTTTGGCTTTACAGCTTGGAGAAGTTATTTCATTTGGAATATTATCAATCTGCAGAATCAAATATGCATACCAGGATTTGAAGTTAAAACCTACTTCCCAAAGCCATTCCTAGAGTAAAATATTTTAGAATATTCACACCATGGTGACTCTTCATTATCACGAATGATGGAAAGCTGGCTCCTAGTAACAAATACAGGCTAAAAGGGAAAGATCACTACGCTGGACAAGGACAGGGGCACCATCTGCACAGAATACAGCATGAACAGTATGCTCTTGCACCATGAGGCGACCCAGGAAAGGGAAGAGAATAACAGCAACATGTAAGCGTCTCTCATTCCAAGAAATCCAGTATATTATTTTATTCTTGGAAGAAACAAATACATTCATAGCACCTTACAAAAAGGTTTCTACCTATAAGCAGACCACTCTTTCTCTGAAAACTAACATCTCCTAAACTGGAATTGCCAATGTGCTAAAGGATTCTACAGAGCTGAATAAGGCCCACTGATGACAAATCACAAATCACACATAAAAAGGTAGCCCCGAGCAGTTCTCAAATTGATGTCCTTCAGAAGAGTGCTACGTGATATTTAAATGTGTTACCAAAAAAAGTATTTTCTCAAAAAATAAGTTTTGGAAAACGTGGGTTCCATAGTTTTTCAGTCTTTTAGATACTAATGCAACTATAATTCTCTAAAGGTAGGTGGGGTATAAAATACATTTTCCCAAAACTTTGGAAAGATGTCAAGAAAAGTGGTACATTGCACATTACACCAGAAAATTCTTAATTATATTCCTTTATACCCTGTCCCCTCCTAAAATTCTATTCATTACCATTACTTGAGTTTAAGATTTTATAATTCTTCTTATATTCAGGTAATATCTACTGTCCAATAATTAAATAATAATAATGAAGGTAACTCTTCTTACAAATTTCAGGAGTCTTCCGTGGAACTTCACTTGATGGAAAAGCAATGGAAGAAAGAAATTCATCCACCTGCTTTAAAGACAGGGCATTGTGAAGAGTTTCTAGAGGACAAATAGATGGCACCATGGAATACAATTCAAAGCCTGGAAACAAAACAAAAACAACAAAAATGTTGGATATTTAAAAAATCATAACATAAAAAGGAAGAAGATCAAAGCTTAAAATTGGATACTTTAGATCTGTTCAATCTATCACATGCAAACACAAGAGATCTCTGAAGTCATGACACCAGATGCTATGCAAAATGGAGTTGGAACAAGACGTGACAAAGATCATTTTAAATGTAACCACAGAGTATAGCATGCAAACAATTTTATTCTGTATTTTGGTAAAATCTTAGAATACTTGAAGACAAAACCTGGCGAGGGGGAACAGACAAACATAAAATTTTTAAGTTTTTTTTTTTTTTTTAAAGGCAGGTGTATTCAATAGGTGACATAAGTTGACGCTATAATATGTCCCTGACGCCAGATGCTAAAGGTAACTTCTTATTGAAACACACTTATATAATTACTTGTGAAGAGTGTTTTTAAATATTTTCCTAGGCATCTCAAGGCCAAAAATAAACTCTTCAGCGTGATCTGAAACCAACGATAAAATTCCAAAACATATTTCGCCTACCTTTATTGAATTAACACAATAACCTATTATTGGAAATAGCTGGCTAAGTAAAGTTAGGCTGGGTAAAAAGCAATACAATACACAAACACATCTGTATTCAACAATACACAAATACAAAAATTTCATGAAGCAACCATGCAGATATGTATTAATACCATCAGTGAAACAAAAGCACTTTAACAGTTTAATATTTTTATACACATAGGATATAGGCTATTTCTGTTTTTTTTTTAACTACCTGCTTATTTAAAGTTTATTCAACTGAATGGCTTTTAAAATTGCTTTGACGAACTATTAAAAATTAAGGTTTTTACAGAAAGTCAAATGTTAAAAAATTAAAGCTAATTTATCATAAATAGACTGCAAAACTCTCTGCTTCAACAGGCATATGTTTATTTTAACACTGACTATTATTTGATTTATTTAATTTTGGGAGAAAATATTAACCCAAGAACTGCCTAATTCTCAGCTGGAATAGGGAAATTCTTTGGTTAAAATGGAATTTAGTCTTCCTATGAAGATAGTCAAAGGACATACAAAGCTGGTATGTTTGATTTTCAGATACAAACCAAAACATGAAGTAATATTAAACATACTCAAAATAAAACAACACTAAAATATCATAACAACAGCTAAAGCACCTAAGTTAAGCACTAAAGAAATTAGGCTTGGCACAACTCTTACATTTTTAAAAATACAAGATTCATGCAAATAAGCGCAAACCCTTTCTTTGTATTACACTAAACTTAACGATGTGAGCCCCCCCACCTATACCAGAATGTTTATAAGTCTTTTGTAACAACTAGTTTTCTTGTATTTGCCCATTATATTTTATAACAGACAAATGACAATATAATCAAGTTCCTCTGGGCTACATTTTTTCCATCTTCAGCACACTTTTTTTTTTTAAAAAAAGCACAACGAAAAGGTTAGCGCAGCAATTTAAAAAGCCACTCTGCTGTCATGTTTAGAAGCTATAAAAACATACCACTGGAGCCTAGAAATTCCACAGAGGAAATGGACCAGCACCTATAGAGGTGTAGGTGTTCTGCACAGAGGCCCAGAAAATAAGGTAAAGCACTGTCAGAAGAAACTTGTTTCACCATGTTCCTTGGACTAAAGATGAAGGGACGGGTAAGTCCACGATATGTGTTAAAGATGGAAGTAACATGAAAGTTAGGGGAAATAAAAAGTGAAAGGAAGAGTCAAATGACAATTCATAGGACAGATAGACAACACAGCATTTAGAAAAAAAATGAAACTTTTGAATCTTGAAAACCCAAAAGAAGTATTTCTAGAGTTGAAAAGAATGCATTTTACATGGATTAAATCTGCACAGAGTATGGATAAGCCACATTTTCTTTTAAAAAGTCTAAACAGAAAGAATATAAAATTATTCAATTTTATGTTAAATTTAATAAAAGAATGCATATATTTTAAACTTCAGTTGAACATGATTTCTCCTAGATAAAACTTGCAGTACTGGATACAAACACATGAGCAGTCTGTATTAAGAAAAAAAAAGCCTTAAACCTGCAATGTTTCTTCTTAGAATTTTGTGACTTCTACTTTTCTCATAACATATTTTTCTTCCAAGAGTTTCACGTGTGTTTCCTTTAGAAGCTGCAGCTGTATCAAATAAGGACCCTTTTCTTCAAAAAAGTAGCATTTAAACAGCTACGATGGAGGCATAGCACATTAATCTTTAGAGCTAAATTTTTACTTGTTGAGGATGAGCTCTTCTTACACCACCTTCAAGAAGTAGTAATGCACTGTAATTTAGGTGTGAAAGTAAATGATCCAGAAGGGGGAAGATGACCATAAACTTGTGTCCAAATTCTGTAGCGTCATAAAAGCTTGTAAAAGCTTTATTTGCAGCTAAAACAAAAAAATTCCTGGGATAAACATACCTTCATTCCAAATAAAAGAAAAACCCTCTATGTTTTCTTCTTAATTCTTTGATTCTGGATTACTCAAAAGCGATCAGTAAAAACACCCTCTTTCCTCATAAGATCAAACTCTAAACAGATGGACAGTGCACCAATGTAGTTTGTAAATAATGTTCAGAAAATATTTTCCTGTTCAGACTCAAAAACTTAAATGATTTGGGTCTCTATATTTTTAACTTAGTCTTCTTCTTATCTGGAGTCTTCCAAATTTTAACAAAAGGTAGCGGTATCACAAAGAATTGGTTGCTTGACAACAGCAAACTGTATCACCACACCAGGACAAAGTGAATACTAAGTGAAGTTTTCAGAATGTTCCTAAGTACGTCAAGGTTTGCTTTAGATAAAGAGCCAATGATAAACGATATTATACAGTAAAATCTGCATCTCCTCGTTCCCAAGAAATTTTCAGAGACATCTCATTGGGCTATTTGATGTGGGTGGTTCTGTATTTTTGTTAAAATTCTCAAAAATAACCATGTGACCAGAAAAGAAATTAGGAAAAAAACATTAAGTTATTGAAAATTAAGAACAAATTAAAGAATACTAATTATGGAGTTTTAAAAATTTGTATAGGCTGATTACTTGAGAAATCAGAAGAAATTTTCAGGGGTTAATTTAGTATTAAAGCTCATCATCACTGTGGTAATTTAAAAGCATGATGAGTCATATTACATTTTAGTGTACCTTATAGCTGAAAAAGGGAATAGACAGTATCAATATTTTGGGGACATAATAATTTGGAATTGTATGCTGATTGAAATTAAGGACAGAGAAGTGAATGATACTGTATACCCCACATTTTGAAATAAAAGAAAAATAAAAAGGAATGAAGCAGGGGAGTATCTTTTAAAATAAAAGCAAAACGTACCATTGGTTGGGTGTCGAGCAAATGAGATAGAAAACCTTTTAACAGCAGAACCACGTGTGGCGTCTGAGAAAGAGAAAAACAGGTACCTGAAATTCATAACAGCTACCAAAAGAGGGACACTTAAAAAAAGAGGGGAAAAACAAATATATGAGGAAGTTAGAGTTAGGTGACATGCAGAAGAACAATGAGAGAAGGTAATAAGCCAAATACTGGTTAAAAGAAGTAAACTGGCTTGATGATAGAGGCAAACTGCTTAATGAAATACACAAAAGAAAGGAAAGCAGGATGAGTGGGCAATTTTGGTAAATCCATGTTGTACTGACTGAAGTAAATTTGTAGAATCTATAACAAAAAGCTTTAAATAAAGTTGAGCCTGAAAGGGCTAATCAACACTCCTATCAACAAAAAAAGAAGCCTCCACATGCCTCAAAATACATTCTGAATATTAAAATATAAGGTATATTAACAACGAGAGGATCTCCTTTAATTAGTGGTCCTAAAACAGTCTCACCTTATGCTTATGTTTATAAATATATGACCAAGATATTTTCTTCTGCTTATAAACATTCAATTCAATTTATTTTCCCTGGTTCAAAGTTAGTAAGTATAATAGGAGTTGACGATAAACAAAAAGTTTAAAGAAATTTTAAACAAAAGTTTAAAAAAATCATAATATGGCTTATCAACTATCTAAAATAATCCACATCATACAGCTTTAAATTTTACATTTCAAGAAACTACTCACTGTACAAATATTTTAAGTCTAACTACAATTAACTGGTGAAAACATGGATCCTAGAAGTGGATAACAGAGAGCACAGATAACATTTAGGCAAAGAGATGCTAGATTCCACTTGAATCAGTCAGCGGCTTTAGGCTTGCCTTTGAGAAGTACCGTATGCTCCTGGGTGTGTGCATGGCTGTAGGTGGGAATCTGTGTGTGCATGTGAGCACGTACCATCTACGCAGCCAGAAGAGGTCAGCTTTTTACGGTGAGTGCGAGCATAATCCTGCAGGTTAGGTGCGCTTGAAGAACCCCCAAGCACGGAGGTGCTAAACAGTCCCGCACAGTGAGACCCTGATGGAAGTCAGAGAAAATACACACAACAACGGGTGTTCTTCCATTCACATTGGGATTCATGCAGCATGCAATCAACACGGCTCTTACCATATATAAGGCAGCCTTTGGGAGTACCTTGAACAGGTTCACAATATGCTTGTAATGGCCCAGTGATATCAATTTTAATACAATGCTTCTAACTACCATCATATGTACAAATGAGGGAATTTAATATTGGACAGAATTTTATCTTTGAGGAAAATAATTAGACATATACATCTAAAAATATTAACAACACTACCATAAAAGCTAATCTAGTAGGGAATGGAATTTTGTCAATCAATTTGCAAGAGAAGAGCTTGTAAAAAAGGAAAAAATTATGCTCCTACTGCAAATTAAGTCACATTAAATCAGTATTTTTAAAGGTATGTCTACAAATGAAAAATCTTTTCTGATGGCTTGAATTAAGAATTATCAATATTTCATTTTTATGAAATGAAGCAATTAAAGCTGGCTCACTGTGAGAAAACTAGGTAAAAACAATTCCTTCTAGATCATCCAGTCCTAAATCACTCTAAATTTCTAATACTTAACAAATGACTTAAGACCTTAATAATTATTAAAACACAATAAAATATAGCCATTAAAAAGTGATGTTTAATTTGTAGCAAAAGTCTTTACACCCAAGCCAACTCCACCAGTGGGCAAAATTTATCAAGTACATTATGATACATCAATTAAGGGGAAATATGTAAATTTCTTGTAGATACTATGGGAATATTAAAAGCGATCAACATAAACTATATATAATTAACTTAAGAAAGATCTTCAAGTATGTAGGCATCAAAAGTCAATTCATATACTTAGCATATAGAACACAGTACATCTATAGTTTAAACTTACAATGAAATCTATTTGTTTTAATTAAATCTTTGTACACAGCTATTTACAAAAACTAATATGCTATTACCTGTTACAGTATATCAACCATAAGCTTAAAACCAAATGAGTTAGGAAAGTCTTTTTCTATGTTGCTTTGCTTGAGCGTTAGCAAAGAGTCAATCACGTTCTAGCTTTATAAAGAGTACCATTCTCACTGTGTATTAGTTTTGATTTAGTTTTCCTTAAGAGCTGCTCAAAAGGAAAATTAATATTCAGATAACAGGCCTGAAACACTCTTCATTTAAGTTTAAAAAAAAAAAAGGAATAGAAAGTAGAAGGTTCCTTTTTGCATGTAATAGCAACTTCACATCTTTATCAAATGGGAAAATGAAGTTTCCTTCTTAAATTAAAACATAATAGGATCTGGGATTTTAATTTATAGATTACAAGGCTAAAAACCAGCATTGGCAAATGGACTTTATCTGAATGATTTACACTGTGGCATTTTAAAAGGGCTACAAAACAAAAAGTCAAGCACTGTATTTTATTCATTTTATTGAAACATTATTGTATATTTTGAGTTGCACAACTCAATATTTCTGAAATAGTATACATTAAATAAAAACCGAAGCATAGCATTTGGTCATGTTTTCACTACTGTGTTCACAATAGGGAGAAAAAAAAGACTAGGAAAAAAATTTCCATTAGACCACATACCTACAGGATTCTGTTTCTGTTCCACAAAAGTTCTTGGTGTTCTTAGGTAATTAGCATTTTCAGATACAACCTGCAAAACGAAAGCAAAATAAATGAGATAAAACAGCATAATAAATATAAAAGTCCACAGTTCATATGCAACCTGTTCCAGACAGACAAAGGTTAATAAGCTGTATGATAAATATTAGTAGAAATACATAAAACATGAAAGATCATGCAAAATCCCCTTCTGAAGGGAGTCATTTCAAATGAGGTCCTTGCAATGAAGTGGTGCAAAGCAGGCATTCAGAATGAAACATCATGTATGAAACAAGACAGATGAAAAGAAACAATTAACAGACGGATATAATTTTACTCTCTCTTAAAAGTAAGTCAAATGCCCACTCTTAAACAGCTCCTGTATTTGAAGGGGAGAAAAACAACCACAAACAAAAGAAAAGACAGACAGAGACTGTTGAGATCACCATACAATTACTGATCCATGCATGGGCTTTATCAGAGTAACCTTTAAATATTCACAGCCTTAATGGATACCATAATCCCTTTTTCTATAATCAAACACATTACATTTCCAAAAGGAAATTGCTGAAATTCTCGGAAAAGTCATGTGTAATAACGGACCTTCCATTGTAATAAAAACCATAGTATTTTAAGTTTACAAATGTTAACACAGAAAGTCCTGAAATCATTTTATTTTGACTCAAATTGTTGATGGGCACATATACATTCACTCCCTTTATTTTAAAGAGAGCATTAAAATATTGCACAGCACAAAGGAAGATATAATGTACTGTATCCCTTAAATTAGATACTTCTAGAGAACAGTGAGGGAGACAATGATCAGTATTAGATTTATTCTGTTAATGAACACCCAGCCACTGAAATTCTGATGCTTTAAAAAATGTTTAAATTCTCAGCAAATTCCAAATGGAATCTAATTTTTCAATTATTAGGGGAGGGGAAGGGGGAGTTATTAAATTTTCCTACCATCAAATTAAATAATTTTGTTTTGAAAGCTTTAAAGGACAACTAAACCAAAGAATAAATTTTCTTTACTTAAAAAAAGATTTTTATCAAGTTGAAATTCCAGGAGTATAAAAATGATTAATTTTAAATCCTGGATATTTAAAACCTTCCCAGTAAAAAAAAATGCTAAACGCATGCAATACACGCTGTTTCTTCCTCTCAAATATTGTCAGATATCACAAGCAATTTTAAATAATTAAAAAACAGAAGAATTTCCGCTGATGTAAAATATAAGGGATTAGATGTCCTCAAATACAGCTGTTTGTTGCTCTGAATGCAGGGAGGAAAAATGTTTAATGAAGTAAAGTTTAAAAACCTGTTGCCATGAGCCAAAAATACTGGATGTGAAAGCCAATGATTTGGGGGAGACAGGGGAAGAAGTGATTTGTTCCCCTGATCTGCGTCTTCGACGCCCAGTACCCACACCACTGGTATAATGCAGCCAGGTACCAGTACCCTCTGGGCTAGACATACTCAGGGGGCTCTCTTCCTGGAAGTGAGAAAGGGGGCAAAAAGAAAAAAAAAAAGAAAAAGAAAAAAAAAGCAGAGCATGCAAAGTTAGATACAACAGAGCCAAATGATCAGAAAGAAAAAAAAATACAGTTTGCATTTGCTTATCAATGCTTCTAAAACTATTAAACACTAATTTGGGAGCCAAATATTTTAGTAATTGAGAATATGATAGGAACAACTTATAAATTTATTTGTATGTGATAACAATTATAAAAGAAATCTTTTTATCTTATACTATACAAGATATTTACATTGCCTACTAGTTCTCTCCCTCTTAAAACTGGAAAAATTTTTAACAATTTTCTATTCTATATTAGTAGTTTTTTTAAGTCTAAAAATATTCTGCTTAATTTTAGATATTCAAGAGGTTTTGTGCTGTATTGCAAGACCTTTTTAAATCAAAGCACTAAAGAACTGTGCAAAGGATTAAAGATTTCAATGTATAAATCTTAGAAAGGAAAATGTCTTTCAAACATTAAGGAAAAAAAAATCAGAACACAAGATGGATTCAAACTGCACTTGTTTATATTTTCAAATTTTCTTGATTACCCGCCCCCCAAAATTATTTGTGGCGTTCAAAAGGCAAAACATGCAGCAAACATTCTCATTTTACTGTCTACATGTTCGGATTTCAGTCAGGGCACTGAAAATCTACTTGCACAAAATGAAGAGAATAGTCTTTTTCTCTGTGTGTCTTTGGGAAGTGCAAACTTCTGATACCCATGGAGATGGTGGCACTGGAAAAAGTCTTCAAGGTTTTACTTGAATAATTTACCTTATGGAAGTAAAAGTTTGGCATGGCACAGAAATAATCTCTTGGAAGCAACTATTTAACTACTTAAGAGGAAAAGGTTTATCAATGTGCTCTGTATTTGAAAATTTAACAAGGACAGTGATTTTGTTGATGATTTCGCAAATATAGAAGAGCTGCAAAATGAAGACTCACCAATACATCTGCTGCATCAGTGTCACCAATACATTTGCTGTATTAGTGTCATAGGCTTTTTGGAAAGCAGAGAAGGTTTAAAAGGAGAAATTCTGAACAATTTGATGAAATGCAGACTGCTTTGTTCAACAACACAGCAAATCACTGCTCTCACATAAGGGTAAATGAGGTTATATTAACGTGTCTTTTTACATTTTCTGAAATTAACGATAACTGAATATAAATGCAGAGTTCTCAATTAAAAATTAAGCTATAAAAACAAGTAATCTGAAGTTATACAGCTGTTAAGCAGCATCTTCAATATTTAACTTAAAATATCAATTCAAGAGAACCCTAACTAGTATATAATTCCCAATATAAAGTTACAGCAATCTATTTTATTTTTGAATTTTTTCCCATATATAATTGCAATGTTAAATTATAGCATGGATACATTTGAAATTTGAGATTAAAATAAAGCACTTATGCTTGCATAATTTGGAGCTACAAAAATGAGCACAATTCTTTTTTGATGTTTATATATTCTTATCTACCAAATGCTAGATTGTTATACCTAACTCTTCAGAATCAGCATATTTAAATAACAATTAAAAATTGATGGCTCAATTTTAGTTAAGTTTTTAAAGTTAAGTTTTTGCTTTATACTTTTACCAAAGCATTTAGAAAATTTACAAGCACTGGCCTCAATGGAGGATCATCCTATAGAGAATACAGAAAACTAAAAGTTATTTAAGATTAAAAAAATGTTTGGATATTAAACATTTACTTAAGAAGTTCATTTCAATTGCTTAACTTTCTTTTTAAATACTATTTTATTTCTTATTTAAGTGTAATTCTATTAGTGACCATAAGAGTTAGTCTAACCTATTTAACCATAAATATTAATAGAGATTAATTTTTTCAACTGTATCACCAAATTTTCAAATTCCTATACTGATTATTGCAATCAGACTAACAATTTAGACTTCTGTCTTAATCTACAGTGTCAGTTATTAGTTGTTGCTGAAGTTTTGCTCCAGCAACTCTTCTCTACATTTAAGCAAAAATTACTCCTCATCCATTAAATGAGCCATTTAAAAAGATCATAAAGAATAGCCTGAGGTGACAAATAAAATAAAATAGATCAGTTTATCAAATTATTAGGAAGGCCTTGTTTTAACATTTCTATCCGTTCATGTTATTAAAGTAGAGTTCATCTCTATTTTCTAGCTGTTTCTATGTTTTTAAATTTATTTGCAAAATAGACAAAGGTGACAACAATTAGAAATTCTGTTAAGTTCCCAAGCTCCATAATTAAAGCTGTATTTTCTTTTCTGTTTTATTAAAATATAGTTAGCTTAGTTTATGACAAACATGCTGTAACATATAAACTTACTTCATTTGTAGCAATTTTCCTAGATCTTGGAAGTGGAGACTTCCTGTGTATATGAATTGGTTCTGATACCATAGGTTTGAACAATATCACAGCTCGATCAACCTCATCTTTTTTAGAAGTATGTGGTTCGTCATCATTATCAATTTTGGATCTCCTGCCTTCATTCTACGGGCAAAGAATACAACACACTTTTAAAATTTAGATAAAAAACAGTGTCCTTTGATGAACAAGTCCAACCACCAATTAGTTTAGTTATTTGAAGTACATATAAATGTTTGTTTACTCGAGTGAATTAATAATAATTGAACACTTACAAACAGCCTAGTTTTACGCTGAGTACTGTGGGAGAGATGACACAGTCTGTGACTTCAATAAATATATATACTCTATGGAGAAATTGAACATTAAAATAACAAGAAAAATCCATAAAAAAAACAAGCGCTTAATTAAATTTAATCAAATACCTAAATAATTAAATAGTAAGTGACAGTAGGAAAGAGTAGAGAACAGTTTTGTTACATAAGAATGTCACCAAAGAGGCAAATAAAATAGCACTTGAATCTGTATATTTTAGAATATATGCTATATTCCAAACATTTCCAATAAATGTGATGATTGCATAAACAATGACAAACTTTTGAAGAGCCATTATTTACTGAGTGCCTAATATGTGCCAAGACACAGATGAGTAAGATATAGTTTCAGCTTGCAAGAATCTCACAGTACACAGAACAGGAGACAGACAAGGTAAAAACTTTTTATAACAAATATCAATCTACAGTAAAAGTGGAGTTTACTGCATATAATTATGCAATAAAATGCATACTATACAGCAATAGAATGGACAAGCTAACCACAACTACATGTGTCAATTTCACAAACATACAGATCAGACCAAGAGAAACCACACAAAAGTATATAAAAGCCTTGACTAAAAATCAATGGGAACTTCTTTAATCAAATAAGGTGTATCTAAAGTCTTGATGCAATCATCACAATTAATAATAAAACACTGAAAGACAAGAGGAGTGCCCACCATTACTAAACTGATTCAGCACTTTATAGGACACGTACCGTCACTTATAGATGGTAAGATTATATACAAGGAAATCCAAATGAATCTATGGATAAATTATTAGAAAGAATGCATTTACCAAGAGAGCCAGTTATAAAATTTTTATACACAAGTGAGTTAAAATTCAACATAGCAGTAAATAGAAAATGAAACTTAAAGAAAACATTCATGATAGCATCAAAAAATATAAAGAATCTGGGCAGGCCACGGTGGCTCAGCAGGCAGAGATCTTGCCTGCCATGCCAGAGACCTGAGTTTGATTCCTGGTGCTTGCCCGTGCAAAAAAAAAGAACATATACATTTATATTCCATGTATTTATATATATATATATATATATATATATATATATATATAAAGAATCTGACAAAGAAGGCAAAAGATATGAAGAAAATACTGATTTATCAAAAAGATATAAAGAATGCGTGAATAAATTCAAAGATATACCAACTGTTTGGACTAGAAAATACCATACTATAAAAGCGTAATTTCTCCCAAATTTGATCTGCAGAGTTAATGTAACCCCAATTAAAATTCCAAAAAGTTCTCTTTGAAACATTACAAGATGATTGTAAAATTTACACGGAAATGTGAGAGAACTGGAATATCCAAGGTAATCTTAAAGAACAAATAAAGTTGGAGAACTTCCACTATGGAACATCAACATTTACTACAAAGCTACAATAATTAACACTATGGCACTAGTAGAAAGAAAAAGACAAATAGACCAGTGAAACTAAACAGAACGATACCAACAGTACAAAAATCAACCGGCCTATATAAGGGCACAATATTTGCCTACAATATCAAAAGTCATACTGCAACAACAGGGAAAAGACAAATCCTTCAATAAATGGTGCTGGGATTAGTTATTCATATGGGGGAAAAATCTGAACTGTATATTGCAAACAATATACCCAAAAAAGTCAATATCCATTGATTAAAAAAATGATAGGAAAATGATGCCAGATGAAAGAGTTGCAGGAAGAAATAAAGAACAATAGAAATGGTAAATCTGTCAAAACTGATTGAGAACACACGCTCCAACACATATATTTACTTCTTTTTCTAGCAGGCTACAGTTATAACACAATCAATATTCTAAAACATTCTAGTATTCCCAATCTAAATGAATACTAACTATAAACAATGTCCTATGGTATTTAAAATACATTTTCTAAGATATATAAACAATTAAAATGCATGAAAGCAATAAAACAAAAGACAACATGGGGAGTAAAAAGGTTAAAATATTCTAAGATGATTACACTGCCTAATAAGTAATAAAGGTATTAATTCGTATGAGTCTTTTAACAAGTCAGGAAGGCATGTTACAAGCTCTAAGATAAAAGTAAAAAAATGAAAAATTACCAACTATCCTACGGGAAGGGGAAATACTTAACTAAAAAGAAGGCAAGAAAGGAGAAAAAAGAAATATAAAACAAATAGGACAATGAGAACACAAATAGTAAAATGATTTAAGATGATATAATAAATTCCAATATATCAACAAATATATCACCTATGAATTTCAATTAAAAACAAAGATTGTCATACAAAAATTTTAAAACTTAAGTACATGTGTTTTAAAGGAGTCACATTATAAATATACAAATCCAGGAAGGTTAAAAATAAAAGGGTAGAAAACGATATATCATCCAACCTTTCACAACTGAGATTTCATCAAGGTTAAATCTAGAAGTCACTGTATGTAATGAATTAACTTATCTCCTATTATCTAGAATGGTACAACAATGGTACCATCCTTGAGATAACTGAGAAAATAGTCACAAAAAGTATTTCATAGGCTGACAGAGACAAAGGCAAAATGCATTTTTTTGGTAAAAAAAAATTACAAAGTCAAAAGGAGACTTTTTATAATAGGAAAAGGATTAATGTTCCAGGAAGACAGATCAAAAGATGGATAAAAAACATAGACGCACAAACTGAAACTCAAGCCCAGCTCAGGAGGAACTAGGGTTTTTGACTAAGACCCTGATAGGCCACAACCCAGGAATAAAGTAAGTCAGAAATAGATCAGTCCTTCTAGTGACTGAAGATTTGTTTTGGATCATCTCAACCACTAACTGAATTAGTATGATCTAGGATTTCTAGCTCTCTTAGTCTAGCTCCCTGTCAGAAAAGAAGCAAAAGTAATTCCTACTAGAAGAATATAGCATCAACTGCAGCCTCAATTTATCTCTGCAGTTTTTAATAACAGAGAAGAAAATAAAAAGAGATCCAAAACAGAGAAAATAAAAGAAAAAGAAATGGACTCACAGGTGATCCAAATAATGAAGTTATCAGTTATAAATTTTACACTTAAAATTAGTATGTTCATATAATTAAAAGAATGCCAAAAAAAGCATTTTCCAAGCATAAACAGGAACATTTTATAATGAGATAAATGTACTGAAGAAGATATAACAATTCTAAAAGTGTACACATAACCTTAAAATGTGAAGCAAAAATTCTCAAAACTGTAAAGAGGAATAGATAAATCTACAATCACAGTGGTGTATTTTCACACAGCACTTCTAACCTGACAAATGACTTCTAACAAGTCATTTTAAAAAATGAAATTTAAAAATTTTAACAAATATTTGAGGAAGAAAACACCAATCTTATACAAAATCTTTAAGAAACTACAAAAATAAGGAAACTTTTCAACTCATTTTGAGAGCAACCTAACCCTCATACCAGAACTAGACAAACATATAAAAATGGAAATCTACAGGGCAATCTAACTCAGGAACATAGATGCAAAAATCCCAAAGATAATATTAGCAAAATGAAACCCAAGATATATAAAAAAGAACAGTACCTCATATTCAAGTTGGGTTTATTCTAGAAACGGAAGAGTGGTGGAATAGTATAATAGGGAGATAAGGGGTAAAAAAAAAAATTGGGTAGTTTGAAATACTAATGGTCAATGAGAGGGAGAGGTAAGGGGTATGGGATATATGTTCTTCCTTTTTATTTCTTTTTCTGGAGTGATGAAAATATTCTATAAATGAGCATGGCCTTGAATACACAAATATGTGATGATATTTTGAGTCATTAATTGTACACTGTGGATGAATTGTGCATGTGTGAAGATTTCTCAATAAAAATATTAAATAAAATATCACTGAGAACGACAAGGCAAGTTACAGAGTAGAAAAGGTATTTTAAAGCCAATGACAAAGAAATTGAACCCAGAATTCATAAAGAATTCTTACAAATTGATAAGAACAAGATAGACCAACAATTTTTATTAAATGTGCAAAAGATTTGAACTGACAATTTACAAAATATCATATCAAAATGGCCAATAAATATATGAGAATGTGCTAATCCTCACTGGTTATGAGAATAAGATTTAAACTACAATGAGATATCACTACATACCTCCCCAAATGACTAAAATTAAAACCAGTAACCATACCAAGCGTTGGTAAGGATATGGAAAACTATTTGGCAGTATCTTTAAAGTTAACCTTATGCATATCCTGTGACCTAGCAATATTAGTCCTAGATGTATACCCAAAAGATATGTATACATATGTGAATACATGGACACTAAAAATCTGTATACAATCTTCATAAAAGTACTCGCCTTAATAGCTCCAAATTGGAAACAAATAAAAATATTATCAAAGTAGAGTACATGAGTAGTTCAGTGGTAGAATTCTTGACTGCCATGTGGGAGACTCAGGTTTGATTCCTGGCCCATTCACCCCCTACTCCAATAAAAAATCCAACAAATGGTGCTGCAATAAGGGAGTATTCACATGGAAAAAAATGAAGTGTGACCCTCACTACACAGCATAAAAAAATAACAGATATATTATCAAATAGAATAAACATATTATCCATTCAATATTAGTTTAATGGAATTTTTCATGAGGAGATAGCATGAATCTCACAAACATAATGAATGAAATAATCCAAACCCATTCTCCAACAACCACAAAGATCCCAAACAAAAACAACAATGAAAAAGCATATATTTTACAATTTCATTCAATCAAGTTCAAAATATGCAAAATTAATCTATGGTGCTAGAAGTCAAGATAGTAGGCACCTTTTGGGAGAAGACGGGAAGATGGTAATTGGAAGGGGCACAACTGAAGATTCTGGAACAAAGATAATGTTCTATCTATGATGGATGGTTGTTTTACAATTGTATTCATTCTGTGATATTTTGTTAAACTATACTCTTATAATTTAGCAACTTTTACTAAATGTATTATAACAGTTAAAAAGTTTTAAAAAGGAGCATAGAACAACTTCATAAGATTACTATAAAGACTAAATGCAATAATTTCAAGCCACATGCTTAGTAAGGTGTTCAGAATATAACAGTCCTCAAGTAAAACAACAAAAACAAAGCAAAAACTATAGTTATCCATTGTAAACATTGGGCTTAAAATCCAAAACATACTAAATAAAAGATAAATTTTATAAGTATATTCTAATATAAATAAAGATGCTGTGTACACAAATCATATTTTAAAAATTTTAAACCGTTCCTATTTATTAGTTGAGGTAAAATTATATTTTTAGAAAACATATGATATTTAGAGTATATAAAAAGCTCCTGAAAATCTAGAACTGTAGTAATCAAGCATGAGCATTTAATTTATATTACCTCTCTGGAAGCTGGTCTATATCCATATCCAGAGGGTAAATTTTTATCTTCTTCACATCCCTTGGCTCCTGGACTAAAGTGTAATTCAACATGAAAGCGTTCCTCTGAGGAAAGATCCTAAAAAATATGATGGAACATTTTAAAAATATGGAACTTTGAGCTATTTATTTACCTCTGGGGATAAGCATAAGCCAGGAACTCTTGTTACCTTGTTGGGATCCTCATAAAGCATGATAACAATCTGAGTCATATAGTTGAGTTCATTGACAACATTTAAATAATCCATAGCTCGTTTCCACTGTTCATCCTTTGATTCCTGAACAAAAGGTATATGGTGAGTATTTCCTCATATTGCCTTATACCAAAGTTATTTTGTTTTATTACAGTAGTTTCTCTAACCCTGAGTGATACCACACAAATAAAATGAATACTTAACATATGTACAATCTTTCAAAAGAACAGCACTATGTGTAAGTTTCAATAAGTTATTTAGGCCTGTTCAAGGTAATTATTTTTAAAATCTCTTTCCAATAGTACTAGTGACTCTAATAAAAATTTCTAATAATAATCTTGAAATTTGATACTACTGAATTCTGGGTTGTAAGGAGCAGTTTTAACTTATTAGTCCCAAAGTACTTAAGTATAATATGCTTCAAATATTCAGAAATGTACCTATAAAAGTAGTAGTACTTCTGTTTCCAAACCATCATCTAGTCCATGTACACAGTATATGCCTATCATTAAATACCTCTCATTACATTGCAATAATACTTAAAAATCAGCAAAAAGAGGCATATATAAATTCTACTGATCTTACCATCTCCTTCTCTATTCCTCCCCCTTCATTTAGAGAATCATTGGTCTTTAAACATGTAATCGTAAAGTATCAGAATTGAAAGGGATCTTACATGTACTACAAGGTTCACACTAGAAAATTACATCTGGAAAGAAAAAACTCAAGGTACAAAGTCTATAGTAAATTGTCACCAGACCTTTTGAATTTCACAGATAACTTTCCTTTCAAATATATAAAAGCAGCCATCAATTTTTATATACATTAAGAGTACACAATATTTTGGACTATAGTATACCATATGCTTGTTTTAAAAAATACAATTTGATATTCAAAAGCCCAAACACAAGTTATAGGCTTTTCCTCTGTAAGTTTTTTGAAGAATAAACTTAACTCAGTATCATGCAATTTGTATAATTATATATACTCTTAGCTTCTTTTCAACAAGTGGGTATTCACACTTTTAAATGCTCTGACCAAGCAATGAGAGCAGCTACTCCCAACCTAAACAAAACTTGAGAGTAAAATTGTATCTGTGTGTGTGTATGTCCGCATGTGCATGTGTTTGGGCAAGGGATGTATACAAAGACATCCATTCTCCTAAAACTGAGAAAGGAAAACATAAATAGAATTACTGAGTTTTATTACATGAAAATGTTAAGTTTTAAAATAAATATTAAAAGTTTTCAGTAGGTAAACAGATGTATTATACTTTAGGATACTAAATTAATAAGAACACCATTTAATATCAATTCACCATTGCAATTATAAATTTGCTAGTCTGCCCTAATGAATAGATAAAATTAAATATTTAGTACCATATTCCTGAATACAACGAATACGCAAGGGTTCTTTTTTTTTTTTTTAAATTTGCATATGGGCAGGAGGCACCAGGGATCGAACTCCAGACCTCCAGCACGGCAGGTCAGAGCTCTGCCTGCTGAGCCACGGCAGCCGCCCTACGCAAGAGTTCTTAAAAGTCATTTGTTTTTAAACTTAAGATGTTTAAACTATTAAATATATCTCTTGAAAATTTTGTTTGCATTCTTATTTCCTTAACAAACTTGTTAAACAATCTATTTTGGAGACTGTTTTACCAGTCCATGTTGAAAAATTAAAAATTTCAACTTGGAAATACTGAACAAGGTTTCACATGTATTATTAATTCACAAAAAGAAAATACCTGTTAGATATTGAATTATAGTTTAAATAAACTGATTTTTTTTAATTTAGGAAAAAGGACATTATTCTGGTATAGACATTAATTTTCACTTTAATAACTATTTATAATTATTTTTTATCCCAGAAGCAGTTTTATATCATCCTTACTTCAGATCACTGTAATATCTTTCTGTTTTCCTTATACCTACTTACATACATCTATTTTCCACAAAGTACCCAAAGCCATTCATTTCTCAGCAAAAAACTTTTCACTGACCTCTCAGTCCCCTCAGAATACAAGGTTCAGGCTCTCCAACATTATCTATTGCCACTTTCACTACTCACTGCTATGTTCCGGTCACAGACCTTCCATTGGTTCCTATATTTCTACCTCTTAAGTATGTGCAAAGATGGGCAAAAATGGGACCGTGTAAAAGAATGCATTTCTCCTCCAAAGAAACAATTTCACCATTACTAATGGATATATACGCTCTCGCATAATAACCTTAATTTACTATATCTTTTCTTAAAGGTCCACTAATCCACTTACATATACAAGGTATATCATTTTGCTCTTTCTTAATGGGGCAAAGAAGAAACCAAAACGGGGAGAAAAACATATGGATTAGAAAATGTGATGAGAACAGAACATTGAAATAGTTGTAGGGTAACTAATAATTATTCATCAAGGCCCAGTAATATGATAGCTTATATATAATCAAGAGATAACATAACAATTCTTCAATATAGTTTTCACTCCCCTTATTTAAAAAGTAGTTTAAATAAAAATAATTTAGTTCTTTTTTATATATCACTCTGTATATATATGTGTGTGTGCATATGTGTATGTGTATACCAATATACAAGAGAAAAATAAGATGAAAGATTGAAACTTTCCCTCTAAGATCAGGAATTAGAAAAAGATGTCTGCTTTTATCACGGCTAGTTAATATTGTTCTCAAAGTTCTAGTCAGAACAATTAGGCAAGATACAGAAGGCATTCAAACTGGAAAAGAAGAAGTAAAACTATCTCTATGTAAGGATGACATGACACCATATACAGAAAATCCAAAGAATCCACAGGAAAACTACCAGAACTGATAAGCGAATTCAGTTATGTTGTATACAAGATCAACATAAAATTCAATTGTGTTTCCATACACTAGCAATGAAAAGCCTAAAGAGGAAATTAAGAAAATAATTATTTTCAGTAGCATCTTAACGAATAAAATATATAGGAAAGAAAAAAAAGTGCCAAGAGAGAGGAGCCAAGATGGCAGTTTAGTGAGGTGTGGGATTTAGTTCGTACTCCAGAGCAACTAGTACATAGTCAGGAACAGTATAGAACAACTGCTGGGGCCACATCAGTCACCAGACACACAGCGTACACCAGTCTTAACAAGCTGGACCAGCTATGATCCTACCCAGAACTACTTCTCAGGCTCCAACGGACCCAAGCAAGGGTGGAATTAAGCTTGTTTGGAGGCTGTGCCTTCCCCAGGAGAGTAGTGGGACCCAGCTCAGGTGGAATCCCTCCCCCAAGGAATTAAAACCCCAGGTTTTGGAAAACTGAAGACATTAAAGCCAGCCTACAATCTCTCCTCTATCTCAACCACACCCCCAGCAGGGTGAGTCTGCTGAAGTTAAAGGTACCACATCATCTTATGCTGGAAGGACCCACAGGCAGACAAGTGCCACATACTGGGTAGGATAAGAAAAACAAAGAATCTAGAGGCTTTATAGGAAAGTCTTTCAACCTACTGGGTCTCGCCCTCAAGGAAAACTGACACAGGTGACTCTTTCCTCCTGAAAGGAGGTCAGTTCAGCTTGGGAAAATCTGACTGGGGTCTATAATATCTAAGAAGATCCTCCTAAGGGAGAAAAAAAAAAAGGTACCATACAGGCAGGGCAAGAAATAAGAAAACGAGAACTGAAAAATTCTGACCTGTTAAACAAAACCTAAGCTAGAGGTCTAGAATAAGCTGAACTGCATGTCAAAGAACAAATCGACAACAAAGTCGTCCTGCAAGAAAATCCTAGGTAAAAAAAAAAAAAGAAAACAGTCTCCAGAATAAACTAATTAAAGAAATTAAATGCCTAGCCACCATCAAAAAATAGCACATACTAGAAAAAATGAAGATATGGCCCAGTCAAAGGAACAAACCAACAATTCAAATGAGATGCAGGAGTTGAAACAATTAATTCAGAATGTCTGAACAGACATGGAACACCTCATCAAAAATCAAATCAATGAATTGAGAGAGAATGTAAGGAAGGCAAGGGATGAACAAAAAGAAGAAAATGAAAGTCTGAAAAAATAATTCCAGAACTTATGGGAATGAAAGGCACAGTAGAAGAGATGAAAAAACAGTGGAAAACTACAATATTAGATGTATTAGTTAGGGTTCGCTAGAGAAACAGAATCAACAGGGAACACTTGCAAATATAAAATTTATAAAAGTGCCTCATGTGACCGTGGGAACGCAGAGTCCAAAATCTGCAGGGCAGGTGTGAAGTCAACGATTCCGATGGAGGGTCTGGACAAACTCCACAGGAGAGGCTTGCCAAGCCGAAGCAGGAAGAAAGCCTGTCTCTTCTGAATTCTCCTTAAAAGGCTTCCAGTGATTAAACTGAGCATCACTCATTGCAGAAGACATGCCTCTTGGCTGATTACAAATGGAATAAGCTGTGGATGCAGCTGATGTGATCATGATTTAATTCTATGAAATGTCTTCATTGCAACAGACAGGCCAGCACTGTCTGTTGATAAACAGGTACCATCACTTGGCCAAGGTGACACATGAACCTGACCATGACATTAGATTTCAAGAGGCAGAAGATAGAATTAGTGAACTGGAGAACAGGACATCTGAAATCCGACAAGCAAAAGAAAATATAGGGAAAAGAATGGAAAAATATGAACAGAACTGAAGGAACTGAATGACAACATGAAGCGCATGAATATATGTATTGTGGGTGTCCCAGAAGAAGAGAAGGGAAAAGGAAGAGAAAAACTAATGGAGGAAATTATCACTGAAAATTTCACAACTCTTATGAAAGACTTAAAGATCCAAGAAGTGCAGCGTATCCCAAACAGAATAGATACAAATAAATGTACTCTAAGACACTTACTAATAAGAATGTCAGATGTCGAAGAAAGAGAGAATTTTGAAAGCAACAGGAGAAAAGCAATTCATCACATACAAGGGAAGCCCAATAAGACTATGCATAGATTTCTTAGCAGAAACCATGGAGGCAAGAAGACAGTGGTATGATATATTTAAGATACTAAAAGAGAAAAACTGCCAAAAAACATTTTGAACTGTCTTTCAAAAATGAGGGGGAAATTAAAACATTTTCACACAAAAAATCACTGAGAGAATTTGTGACCAAGAGATTGGCTCTGCAAGAAATACTAAAAGGAGCACTAGAGACAGATAGGAAAAGACAGGAGAGAGAGGTGTGAAGAAGAGTGTAGAAATGAAGACTACCAGTAAAGGTAAAAAGAAGAAAAACTAGATACGACATATAAAATCCAAAAGGCAAAATGGTAGAAGAAAGCACTGCCCTTACAGTAGTAACACTAAATGGTAATGAATTAAAGTCCCCAATCAAAAGACATACTTACTGGCAGAATGGATTAAAAAACAGGACCCATCTATATGCTGTCTATAGGAGACACACTTTAGACCCAAGGATAAAATAGGTTGAAAATGAAAGGTTGGGTAAAGATATTTCATGCAAACAATCAGAAAAGAGCAGGAATAACTATAATAATATCCAACAAATTAGACTTCAAATGTAAACCAATTAAAAGAGACAAGGAAGGACACTGTGTATTAATAAAAGGAACAATTCAACAAGACATAATAATCATAAATATTTATGTACCGAGCCAGAGTGCTCCAAAATACATGAGGCAAACAATGAAAAGAGAAATAGACACATCTACCATAATAGCTGGAGACTTCAATTCTCCGCTCTCATCAATGGACAGAACATCTGGACAGAGGATCAATAAAGAAACAGAGAATTTGAATAATATAATAAACGAATGAGAGTTAACAGACATTTATAGAATATTACACTCCACAACAGGAGGATACACATTTTTCTCAAGTACTCATGGATAATTCTCAAGGAATAGACCATATGCTGGGTCACAAAGCAAGTCTCAATAATTTATAAAGATTGAAATCATACAAAACACTTTCTCAGAACATAAAGGAATGAAGTTGGAAACCAATAATAGGCAGACGGCCAGAAAATTCACAGATATATGAAGGCTTGTTCTAGTTTGCTAGCTGCCAGAATGCAATATACCAGAAACAGAATGGTTTTTAAAAAGGGGAATTTAATAAGTTGCTTATTTACAGTTCTAAGGCCGAGAAAATGTCCCAATTAAAACAAGTCTATAGAAACGTCCAATCTAAGGCATCCATCCAGGGAAAGATACCTTGGTTCAAGAAGCCGATGAAGTTCAGGGTTTCTCAAGTGAGAAGGCACATGACGAACACAGTCAGGGCTTCTCTCTTGGCTGGAAGGGCACATGGCGAACACGGCATCATCTGCTAGCTTCTTCTCCTGGCTTCCTGTTTCATGAAGCTCCCAGGAGGCATTTTCCTTCTTCATCTCCAAAGGTCGCTGGCTGGTGGACTCTGATTCTCATGGCTATGTTGTTCTGCTCTCTCTGAATCTCCCATTCTCCAAATGTTTCCTCTTTTATAGGACTCCAATAAACCAATCAAGACCCACCCAAATGGGTGGAGACATGTCATCACCTAATCCAGCTTAACAACCACTCTTGACTAAATCACATCATCCAAGGAGATGATCTGATTACAGTTTCAAACATACAGTATTGAATAGGGATTATTCTACCTTTATGAAATGGGATTTTGATTAAAACATGGCTTTTCTAGAGGGCATACTTCCTTTCAAATCAGCACAAGGCTCAACAACACACTCTTAAACAACCAGTGGGTCAAGGAAGAAGTTACAAGAGAAATCAGTAAATATCTCGAGGCAAATGAAAATGAAAACACAACATATCAAAATAATGGGATGCAGCAAAGGCAGTGCTAAGAGGGAAATTTATTGCCCTAAATGCCTATATCAAAAAAGGAGAAAGAGCAAAAATCGAGGAATTAACTATTCACTTGGAAAAAGTAGAGAAAGAACAGCAAACTAGCCTCAAAGCAAGTAAAAGGAAAGAAATAACGAAGATCAGAGCAGAAATAAATGAAATTGAAAACATGAAAACAATTGAGAAAATCAACAAAACCAGATGGTTCTCTGAGAAAATCAATAAGGTTGATGGACCCTTAGTGAGGTTGACAAAAAGAAGAAAAGAGAGGACGCAAATAAATAAAATCAGATATGGAAGAGGAAATATAACCACTGACTCCACAGAAATAAAGGAGGTAATGAGGACACTATGAACAACTGTATGCTAAAAAACTAGACAATATAGATGAAATGGACAACTTCCTAGAAAGGTGTTCTAGTTTGGCAGCTGCCAGAATACAACACACCAGAGATAGATTGGCTTTTAATAAAAGGGGATTTATTTCATTAGTTCTTCAGAGGAAAGGCAGCTAACTTTCAACTGAGGTTCTTTCTTATGTGGGAAGGCAAAGGATGATCTCTGCTGGCCTTCTCTCCAGGCCTCTGGGTTCCAACAACTTTCCCTGGGGTGATTTCTTTCTTCATCTCCAAAGGCCTGGGCTGAGCTGCGAGTGCTGAGATGAGGTATGCTGAGCTGCTTGGGCTATGCTAAGATGAGGTCTCTCATTTATGCACCAGCCAATTAAATCAAACATCATTCATTACAGCAGGCACGCCTCTTAGCTGACTGCAGATGTAATGAGCAACAAATGAGGTTCACGTACCATTGGCTCATGTCCACAGCAACAGAACTAGGTACCTTCACCTGGCCAAGTTGACAACTGAATCTAACTACCACAAAAGGCATGAACAACCAACATTGACTCAAGAAGAAATAGTCGACCTGGACAAATCAATCACAAGTAAAGAAAATGAACTAGTCATTAAGAAGCTCCCCAAAAAGAAAAGTCCAGGACCAGATGGCTTCACATGTGAATTCTACCAAACATTCAAGAAAGAATTAGTACCAATCCTGCTCAAACTTGTCAACAAAACTGAAGAGGAGAGAAGTCTACCTAACTCATTCTATGAAGCCAACATCACCCTCATAACAAAGCCAGACAAAGATACTACAAGAAAAGAAAATTACAGACCAATCTCTCTAATTAATATAGATGCAAAAATCCTCAAAAAAATTGTTTCAAATCAAATCCAGCAGCACATTATGAGAATTATACACCATGACCAAGTAGGACTCATCCTAGGTATGCAAAGATGGGTCAACATAAGAAAATCAGTTAATGTAATACACCATATCAACAAATCAAAGCAGAAAAACCATATAACCATTTCGATTAATGCTGAAAAGGCATTTGACAAAATTCAACATCCTTTCCTGTTAAAAACACTTCAAAGGACAGGAATAGAAGGGAACTTCCTCAACAAGATAAAGGGAATATATGAAAAATCCACAGCTAATGTCATCCTCAATGGGGAAAAACTGAAAACTTTCCTGCTAAGATCAGGAACAAGACAAGGATATTCATTATCATCATTGTTATTCACCATTGTGTTGGAAGTTCTAGCCAGAGCAATTAGACAAGAAAAACAAATACAAGGCACCAAAATTGGAAAGACAGAAGTAAAACTCTCACTGTTTGCAGATGATAGAATACCACTTGTTGAAAACCCCCCAAATCCACAGCAAAACCACTAGAGCTAATAAATGAGTAAAGCAAAGTTCAGATTACAAGATCAACAGTCAAAAATCTGCATT